>PVLC010001627.1:6721-83199 GCA_004027655.1 Graphiurus murinus
GGCATTCTACCTCCAAGCTATACCCCCAGCCCTATTTTTTATTCTTTATTTTGAAACCGAGTCTCACTAAGTTGCGGAGTGCCTCACTAGGTAGCTGAGGCTGGCCGGGAACCCGGATCCTCCGGTCTCAGCCTCCCAAATGCTGGGATTACAAGCGTGCGCCACCACACCCGGCTAAAAAATTAAATTTTGTATAAACATTTTTTCTTTTTTTTTGCGGTACTGGGGATTGAACCCAGGAACATTTTACCTCCAAGCTACACCTCTAGTCCTATTTTTTATTCTTTATTTTGAAACCAAGGGTTTCACTAAGTTGTAGAGGGCCTCACTAAGTAGCTGAGGCTGGCCAAAAACCTGGGATCCTCCTGTCTCAGCTACCCGAGTAGTGGAATTACAAGCGTGTGCCACCACACCTGGCACAAAAACTCTTATTCATTTTATCACCTATCAAAATGAACACATACTCAACAATAACCTGTTGAATGAATTAATAAAAATAGCAATAAAAATTTTTAGGTAGTATAATTAATTATGAGTTATTGTTCTATTATAAAAGCCTGCTTGCTATAATAATTATATTTGTATTTAAAACAAAATATATACTTCTAATAAGTACAGAAATAACATATTTTAAAGAGTTTCTTACTTTCTCCCCTGGTTTTTTTTTTTGGGGGGGGTCATACTGGGGATTGAACTCAGGGGCATTCTAACTCTGAGCTACACGCCCAGTCTTTTTTATTTTGAAACAGAGTCTTGCTAAATTACCCTATACTGTCCTCAAACTTGCAATCCTCCTGTTTCAGGCTGCTAAGTACTTGGATTATAGACATGAGCCACCACACCTGGCTTATCGCATTTTCTAAAATAACTTAAAAACCATAGACCAAAGCATTAGTCATATTTGATATCATATTAATGGTATGCTTAGCTTAAGTCTGCATCATTTTCTAGTTTTTAATAATTTTTTATAATTTGCAATAGGCTGAGACCAGGACACAACAGTAATAAAGGAATCTTACTTTAATTCTTCACAAGTAAATGTACCTTATAGTTAAGATGCTCTTAAAATGTATGATTCCAAATGTTTTAGTTACTGGAAAATTCTATACTACATTTGACTTTGATGAAAATGCAAGATGTTTATAACATCATATAGAGAACACTTCCACTATAAATAGATTTCAGTCTGAAACAGACATATGTAAGAGGTTTGAAAAAGCAATGATTAAGCCGGGCGTGGTGGTGCACGCTTGTAATCCCAGCATTCGGGAGGCTGAGACCGGAGGATCCGGGTTCGCGGCCAGCCTCAGCTACCTAGTGAGGCATTCCGCAACTTAGTGAGACTCGGTTTCAAAATAAAGAATAAAAAATAGGGCTGGGAGTATAGCTCGGAGGTAGAATGCCCAAGTTCAATACCCAGTACCGCAAAAAAAAAAAAAAAAAAAAAAAAGTAATGATTAAAGATAACATTTCAACCAACAGGGGAAATGTGTAAGATAATAAGAAGCTGAGGGTGAGTTTCACAATGTGGTTATAATTTGTAGTCTACCATTTACTGAGTAAAAATGAACTTAATTTCTCTTATGTATTTAATAAAAAGTTGTGTTCAATCCACAGCCCAGAGCAACTGGCAGGATCACTGAAAGGTGACTCAGATTATATTTAGGAATCTGTAATGTTAAAAGGACTTAGTTTCTCTGTTCCTTTCTGTCTTTTCAGAATTAGGACCTTTAGAAATCTAACAAGCTAAAAACATTATTTATTTTGAGTTTATTGTGATAGATAATAAGACAAATCAGAATAGTTTCTGTCCTTGAAGAACTCACAGGAATTAAAGATAATATTTATATAAAATAATACTTCTTACTTTGTTACGTTATAGATAGCTATGAAACACTGAAAATGATATAAATCATAAGGTTCTAATTTAAAAGTAATACCTTCTAGATGATATATAGTGAACACAAAGACATAGCCCCTGACTTCATAGAGCTTACAAAAAAATCACTGGAATTATTTTCTTCTAAGTCATCCTTATAACTATTGCTATAGCTATAAAGTAATCATGTAGTTCATAAAGTAGAAGTAAATGGAAGGAATTTATGAATAAAAGCATTACTTTTAAATTAATTATTTTTCTTGCCGAGAATTCTGGCAAATTCTGTTTTCTGTCCTCCTTCCCCCACTTAATCACACTTCCACCCTCTACCCTCCCCACAAATAACACCTCCAATTAAGTAAAATTTTCATTTTATATTTAGGGTTGTAAAAACAAGGTTTGCTAATAGGACTTAAACTTCACACCATACCTATATAAGTCTGCCTCTGGTTGCTGGCATTCTATCACAGCTATAAGACTGTCCAAATTGGCAACTGTTTGTAATACTGCTGTTTCTGGAACTGCCACATGTGTCTGGAAAGAAAAAAAAAAAAAGCAACCTTACATATCAACCATTTCAAATCTTATTTACAGATGAGATCCTGGCATGTACTTGAAACCACTCAGCTAGAAAACAGAACACAAGGGAAAGAAGAATGTAAAATAAATAAGGAGCAAAAGGACTCTGTAATTACTTATCTATGAAAATCATTTCCATCCAAGGAAATTAAGTCTGTGTGTCTAGTCACTACTGCTCAAAGTTTATTATAAGCAATTTAATAGGGAAAAATTATGCATTGCACCCTTGATTATAGTATGAGAACAGAAATTTTAAAACTTTCTCTTACCCAAATAAAAATAAAAAATATCAAAAGATTATATTTTCCTAAAAATTCTTTCAATCTTCAAGTTGAACTGACCATGTGAGGCTATCCTTAAAATAAATATATGACATTATTTTTTTTTAACTTTATAATTTTTTTTTTTTTTTTTTTTTTTTGCGGTACTGGGGATTGAACTCAGGGGCATTCTACCTCTGAGCTATACCCCCAGCCCTATTTTTTATTCTTTACTTTGAAACCGAGTCTCACTAAGTTGCGGAGTGCCTCACTAGGTAGCTGAGGCTGGCCGTGAACCCGGATCCTCTGGTCTCAGCCTCCCGAATGCTGGGATTACAAGCGTGCGCCACCACGCCCGGCTTAAAACTTTATAATTTTTAAAAATTTCAACAATTTAAAAGATTTCTCCTCTGTCAGGACAAATTTTATTACTTCAATCAAAGGAAAATATCATTATAACCCAGAGCTCTTTTGTTTATTAAGATCAACTCTCAAACATATATATGAACAAACCTTCAGGTTAGTTTCTCCATCCAAACTAGCAGTTGTAACGTGACATGAACCATCAAGTCGATCTGAGGACAGAAGCACCAAATCTGCAGGGAAAATTTCATCTTTGGCTATTCGAACAATATCACCCACCTATGAAAAATTGGGAGAAAAGTGTTTATACATGTTTTAAAAGGTAAAACCTTTTTTATTGAGGTTTAAATAAGTGGCCTATCTCTGTACTGTATTTTATTTTTATGGTGCTGAGAATAGAACTCAGGGCCTCCAGCATGCTAGGCATGTGCTCTACATACTGAGCTCTATGCTCAGCCTGTATTTTAATATAGGAAAACAGGCTTTTAATTAAATCCAATCAAGATCAGAATTATATGCTGTGATATCCAAATACATTTTTCTATTATTTACCAGACCATACCCGAATGTTTTTTGATCTAGTTTTTACAAGGCCACCACTTCGAACAACATAAACAGGAGCTCCATTTACTTCATTATCTGAGTTATGTCGTAACCAATCTTCATATCCCTGTAAAAATCCAAAGGACAAAAAATACCCCTTTCAGTATTATCAAATGAGGGAAAAAAGCCAGTAAATTCCCCAAAACATTTCATTCACCAGAATTATATTAGGCTATTTTGACACATATGCTCATAAGTATTTGACATTCATTCCTACTAGAAACAGGAATGGTTTTTATTATTCACATGTTCCTGGCTGCCACAGGGCTTCTATAGTTACTTCTCTGTTCCTTCTATATCCTTTATAAGCCCCTTTTTCACACTTAACTTCACTAGGAGATTTCTTCTATTCTTGTGTATTCAAATAGTATAAGATATGCTGGCAATTCTGAAATTTTTATCTCTAGCCCATTATCTTTCTTCTGGATTCTAAACTGAATATCTAACTGTACTATTAATATCTCCATTTTGATGACTCATAAATATCTTTTATTTGGGGTAGGGTGCTAGGGATTAAACTAGGGACATTCTACTTCCCAGCCCTTTTCACTTTTTTATTTTGAAACAAGGTCTTGCTAAATTGCTGAGGTTGGCCTCGAACCTGCAATCCTTCTCTCTCAGTCTCCCAAGTACTAGAACTACAAGCTGCGAGCCACTGAGCCCGGCCTCATAAATACCTTAAATACATTCAAAACTAAATTTACGATGTTATTTCCAACGTCTGTTGCATTTCCCCCATTTCCCATCTTGACAAATGGCATCACCATCTACAAGCTGCTTGTGACATATATGTTATTCTTGCCTCCCACCATTTTTTTTTTCTCTCTCTCTCTCTCTTTTTTTTTTTTTTTAATGGTACTAGGGATTGAACCCAGGGGCATTCTACCTCTGAGCTATGCCCCCAGCCCTATTTTTTATCCTTTACTTTAAAAGAGGGTCTTACTGAGTTATCCTTTACTTTAAAAGAGGGTCTCACTAAGTAGCTGAGGCTGGCCGAGAACCCACGATCCTCCTGTCTCAGGCTTCCAAGTACTGGGATTACAAGCGTGCACCACCACACCTGGCTCCTACCATTTCTTAACAATATTCAATCACTAAATTCTATTACTTTTGTGTACAAATAACATTTTAATCATAAAGTATAAATTCACATGGCATTATTACAGATAATAAACAGAAGAAAAAGAACGTATTTTGAAATTGAGGCTACCCTACCTAGCCCACCCTTCCTTTCCTTTCCTTTGCTCCCCTTTCCCTTTCCTTTTCCCCCACTCCCTTTCTCTTTCCCTTCTTTCCTTCCTTTGTGGTACTAGGGATTGAACCCAGGGGCACTCTATCACTGAGCTACACCTCCAGTTCTTTTTATTTTGAGATAAGATCTCACTAAATTATTGAGGATGGCCTCAAACTTGCAATCCACTTGCCTCAGCTTCCCCAAAACTAGACTTCTTTCACTTTCTTAACCAAAAGATCAAGAGAATTAATCATAAGTCGAGCATCCCTAATCTGAAAGCCCGAGACCCAAAATCTCCAAAATCCAAACCTCTTTGAGTACTGGTATTATGCCACAAATGGAAAATTCCACATCTGACTTCATATGTGAAACTTTATTTTTTGTGGAACTGGGGATTGAACCAGGGGCATTCTACCTCTGAACTACATCCCCAGCCGTATTTGTTATTTTTATTTTGAAACAGGGTCTCACTAAGTTGTGGAAGGCCTTACTAAGTAGCCGAGGCTGGCCGCGAACCTGTGATCTTTCAGTCCTAGCCTCTCAAGTATTGGGACTACAAGCATGTGTCACCATGCCTGGCTGAAACATTATTTTATACACAAAATTATTTAAAATACTACATAAAGGTAACTTCAGGTTAAAAGCATAAAGTATATATAAAACATAATTAAGTTTTGTGTTTAGACTTAGATCCCATTCCCAAGGTATCTTATGTATGTGCAAGTATTTCAAAATTGGAAAAAAATCTGAAATCTAAAATACTTCTGGGTCTCTAGCACTTCAGATAAAGGATGTTCAATCTATAGTACTAAAAAAATATGGTAGGCTATAATGGGTCATCACTAAAAAGGAAAACAAAAGCATTTCATGAAGAATCCTTTGATGTTAAGGAGAAGCAATTTTTTTTTTTTTTTTAGTAGAAAAGATAAGCTGAGCTTGATTTAAGGACTCAGATGTGTAACATAAGTACAGATAATGAAATAATATCTAAAAGATAATTTAAGTGATAAAAAGTATGATCCAGAATACAGTGGGTTGTGTTCTATTCTATCATTTGTGAAAAATGTGCTTGCCTATGTGAATACTTCAGATAGGTATCTGGACTAATTTACAAATAATTCTTCCCTTGAGGAATTAGCACATTGGCAGGAGAATAGCTTAAAACAGAATTTTACTATTTTGTAGCTTCCATTTTTTAAAAAAGTATATCATTACTTTAAAATATGAAAATGCTATAAAATATAAAGCAAAATATCAAAGATTGTTTTTGAAGGTTTCCTTTTTTTTTTTTTTTCCAGAGGAAACCTTTTTTGAAACATATTCTTAAGGCGCTTGAGTCAATTTTCAAAAAATTTAACTGAGTCAAAATATCTCTAAAATTGTTGAAAAGTATATTTCCTTTCACAGTCAGATGACATTAATAGCAGAGCAATAATAATAAAAGTGGTATCTCTTAATACAAGTTCAAAAATTCAAATTTATTTTACATATTACTGCCAAATTAATCTTACTAAAACATTGTTTTAATTCAGTATCCTGCTCAAAACCCCTTTTAGTGACTCTCAATAATTAGAGCAAAGAATCTTCTAGCTTCCTTAATTTAGTGCCAACCTACATTTCTAGTATTATCTCTTAGTACTTTCCTAGACAAGCTAGTTAATTCAGTCTTGTAATTCCACAAAACAGGTCTTGCCTTTTCTTGCATTGGGGCCTTTGCCCAAGCTGTTTCAACTCCTCTAAATATTTCCTCCACAAGACCCTCCCTAATCATCCAGATGAAGTGTTCTTCCTCGTCTCTGAATAGCTATGGCTAACTGGATCTTACTTCCACTCCATATGGTCATTTTTGTATTTGGTCTTACCTTCCTATTTCATGGAGGGCAAAGACTATCTTACTTACCAGAGTATTATAGTGCATATTATACAACTAGAGAAAAGACATCATATGTAAATATATGAGGAAATATTAAAAACAAATGGCAATAGAGCCTTTTCCTATCTTGGTAAAAGTGCTAAAGGCAAAGGCAAGCTAAAAGGGAACAAGATAAGTAGGAAAAGTTGGAACATGGCAACTTTCACATTTTTTCCAAAATTTTTTTCTACTGATCTATAAGAGATATAAACCTGAGTAACACATGGAAGTACTTTATGTGTGCATTAAACGAGTAAAACCTAAAACAGCTGTTGAAACAGAGAAAACTGAGTCTTAAAATTTTATTTTGAGAATTAAAGGAAATTCTTATACACTAGATTTTCTTTTTTTAAAATTATATGATCTCTTCTATTTCCTCATTTTCCTTAGTTTTCAAGAAGTTCTCATCTAAATTTAGCACTAAACTGCAATAACCATACTAACACGGGTTTGAGGTATAATCTTCCTACTTCCTAATTTAGATTCTATGCATTTTTACTTAACCCATTTTGGAAGGAGACAGGTTGCAAATTACTATTATATTAAACCCTTATTTTGCAGATATGCATTCACCATAATTTTTTTCAATTCAATAATCACATTCCAATTAAATACAGTTTATATTTGGCCAAATCTATATTGGGAGATAAGCGTAAAATGTATTGAAATACTTGACATTGCTTTTAAAAATATTCAATAGGCTATTTCATTCATTTATTCAGCAAATATTTACTGAAGCTCCTACAGGTGCATGGCCTTGTTCTGGTGACTAGACATAAAGCAATACATAAAGTCTCTACCCTCACAGAGCTAAACATTTTAATGAAAATGACAGATAAACTAAAAAATATTTCTTTCAGCAGAGCACCAGATCATGACATGTTATATGAAGGAAAAAGACTAAAGAAAATGAGAGTGGTATATTGGCCAGGAAAAGTCAAAGTTTAAGTATCCATGTAAATTGGACTGAGCCATACAATTGTCTGGTGGAAGAACTTTTCAGGAAAAGAGTACAGCAAGTCATAAAGCTTTGAGATAGGACCATGCTTGCTGTATTTGAGGACACGGAGAGGAGTGTGGCTAGAGGACAGTGAGTAAAAGGAAAATGATGGGAAATGAAAAAGGAACCAGGGACTAGACTGTCTGTGTCTTTGTTGTTCACTGAAAAGACTTGTGTTTTGGTCAGAGTTTGATAAGAAGGCGCAGAACAGTTTTAAATGAGAGGGTATTATGACCTGATATTAAAAGATAAATGTGGCTGCTATGTGGAAATGACAGGAAGGCATGAATAGAAGTGAGAGACTACTGGGAGAATAATGCAGTTGTCCAGGCAAAGGGATAATGGTGACTTGAACTAACTGACGGGAAGGAAAAAAGACAGTCAAGGATGGGGATGCCAGTGTTTGTGTTGAGAAGATGGCAGTATCCTTAATAAACTGGGCAATAGTGAGAATAGTGCAGTTTTAGAGGAAAAAGCATCAAGAGTTCTGTTTGAGATTGTTGTGAGATGTGCAAGTAGAAATGTGCAAATGGTTGTATATGCGTTGAGTTAAAGAAGTATCCCTTTATCTTATAAAATAAGTTTATCACATTTAGATTAGAAAACTCAATTAACTCCCTTTCAGGTAGAAGAGATCATCCTTGTGTAACTGAGATCCTGTCAAGATTGCTTGAGAAATGGTAGTTATAACAGCAGTACATATCTAAGAATTTCTAAATTAGTACATTTATCCAATAATCTTGTTTTCCTATACCTAGATTTTAATGTAAACTCATAATTTGGTTGAAACAACTTCCCTTAGCGTGCTACTTTACATAAAAATCAACTTTACCAAGGAAAAGTGGTAAGAAGCAAGAAAGCACGCTACAATTCTCACTTACAAATGTTAAGGCTAGAAGTACATGTTTCACTCTCTATAAACATATCCCTTTTGAATTGTATTTTCTTTAAATATCACCAAAGTCTACAAACATTATTATAACTAACCTGTTTCATATGTAAATTGGCTTGTACATATAATACTTGTTTTTAGATACTACCTATCTGCATCAAAGGAACAGCATATTTATTTATTTATTTTTATTTTATTTATTTATTTATTTTTTGCGGTACTGGGGACTGAACCCAGGGGCAGTCTACCTCCGAGCTACACCCTTAGTCCTATTTTTTATTCTTTATTTTGAAACAGGGCCTTACTAAGTAGCTGAGGCTGGCCACAAACCCAGATCCTCCTGTCTCAGCCTCCCAAGTACTGGGATTACAAGTGTCTTACCACGCCCAGCTGGGAACAGCATTTTTTTTTGCGGTACTAGGGATTGAACTCAGGGGCGTTCTACCTCCGAGCTATACCCTCAGCCCTGTTTTTTTTTTTATTCTTTATTTTGAAACCGGGTCTCACTAAGTTGCGGAGTGCCTCACTAGGCAGCTGAGACTGGCCTCGAACCCGGATCCTCCGGTCTCAGCCTCCCGAATGCTGGGATTACAAGCGTGCGCCACCACGCCCGGCTGCTGGAACAGCATATTTAAACAATAGTAATCATTCATGAGTCACCAGGTGCCTGAATACAATGTACCAAACAAATATGATGCTTTCTTATAGAAATTATTTTCCCAATAATAAATCTTTCCTTGGAATGGAAATATTTATCAACTTCTAAATGAACTGGGGGAAAATGACAATAGTAAATATTTCATACCTGCTTTATGGCCGTTACTGTTATCACAAAGAATAAGGGAAGTCCACTGGTAATTGGACTGGTAGGTGTATCAATCATAAGCTAGGTTTAAAAAAAGAGAGAATTATATTGTTATATGTATATGCCATAATATTAATATCTAAAATCTCATACTATCAAGCTGTAGGTACAGTCTGGTTCACAATTTTACAATTTCATATTATTGGCCATTATTATGGGGATTGGTAAAATACTTAAATCTACTGTACACTCACATATTTTGCAACAGTAGAGTTTGTTACTCTGCTTTCTTAATGCATGGGGCCTTAAGTTCTTTAATGTTGCCCAGGAGTGGAGCTCAGCTGCTCAGATCTCATTTCACATTTCTTTGTATATCTCGAAAATGCTGAAAAGTCCGTCAGCAATTTTTACCCTAGTATTCAGCATAAACTTAACACTGGAGCGAACTAGGAATGGGAGTATAGCAAAGGGTTTTTCCTATAAGCATTTTGTTACACCCAGCAGAGGCAGAGGTGGATAGCTAGAAAAATGATGCTGAAATTATTATTATTTGTGTGTGTGTGTGTGTGTGTGTGTGTGTGATACCGGAGATTGAACCCAGGGGCATTCTACCCCTGAGCTACACCTCCAGCCCTATTTTTATTCTCTATTTTGAAACAGGGTCTCACTAAGTTGCGGAGGGCCTCACTAAGTAGCTGAGGCTGGCCAAGAACCCGGATCCTCCAGTCTCAGCCTCCCAAGTACTGGGATTACAAACGTGTGCCACCACGCCCATTTCAATAAATTGCTGGAGAAGTAAATAAGTATTTGCAGTAATTACTTATGTGTAGTGAGAACATGGGCCTTATGACTTATCATTCCTTTACTCTGAAGAGGCCAATTAAATTTGTTCTATTCCACAGATATGCTGAATTCCTGATCTTAGTTAGTAATTTCACAAATGGATGCATGTGATGTGGATATGGCTAGTGTAAGTCTTCACTTTTCCAAGGAAATGTTTTCTTGACATAAAATCAGATTTTTTCTTCTCTATGAAGGAAAGCAATTTACAAAAAAAAAAAAGGGTAAATGTTTCCTCAAGTACTAAAATGATTGACTAATTTTAATTTTTCTTTTGAAATCTCAGGTTCTACTGAGAGAAAAGTGTTATTAATAATTCAGTGTCACATTGAAATAAATAGCTAAAGTTTTATCTGAAAATAATAACCCCTTTGAAGGAAAATGATAAGTATAATTATACATCTTGATTTATACTAATTTCATAGGCTTTACTCTTGATATTTTAAAAAAGGACAATGTGAAGAGTTAGAAACTGTCAAACAGCTTATAATAAATGCAGAAAAAGGTCTCCCAAATACAGAATCTATACCGATAGGGATGCTTAAAAATCAGAATTATTAAAAAAATTTTAATTAAAATAAAATTTACTTATTTGAGATGGGGTCTTGAAATGTTGCCCACGCTGGCCTCAAATTCCTGGGCTCAAGCAATCTCTCCTGCCCCAGCTTCTTGAGAAGCCAGAACTATAGGCATGTGCCACTGTACCCAGTAAAATAAAATTTAAATTAAAAAATCAAAGAAAATCCTACTTTGTACAAGGATGAATCCATAGGCAGACATGTACCAAAAACATGCACTGTACATTTACAGCCAAAGCATGTTCTGAGGCAGGCATGTGCAAGATGACAGGTTGTATTTTTGGCTTAGATTACAGCTATCGGCACTATCGCACATTGGTAATCAAACAAGAATAACTGATCTTAAATTCATAAGCTAATTTTTAGAAAGCTAGAGGTGAATTGGATCATTTATTCATTGAATACTATGATGAGGTTTGCGGGGGGGAAAAAATGGTCCTGTCGTCAAACAATTAAGCACACAATAGAATTTTCCCCTATATCAAGGCATAGTTTTAGAAACTATGTTTACAGATAACAATCCATTGAGTGATAAAGCTTACCTGAACCAAAAATATAATAAGAAAATAAAAGTTTGCCACTCTTCTGAATTGTTCAAATAAATTTTTTGGAACAAAATTCCATACAGTATACTATAAAAAAGAAAGGAATGATCAATAAATTAATATTTTAAAATAACAAATATAGATGCAACAATAAGAAAAGTAAAAATCAGATTTACCAAGCCCTTAGGTAAATTCACATAACTTTTTTTTTTTTCAATATGGTTCTAAGGATTGAATCTATGGACATTCTACTACTGAGTTACATCCCCAGCCCTTTTTATTTTTTGAGACAGGGTCTCTCTAAGTTACCCAGATTGGCCTTGAACTTATCATCTTCTTGTCTCAGCCTTCCAAGTAGCTGGGATTACAGGGGTGCACCACCTTGCCAAACTCATATAACTCTTTATTTTTGATGATTGATTGTGGTACTAGGACTTGAACCCAGGGGCATTCTACCTCTGAGATTCACCCACAGCCCTATTTTATTTTTTATTTTGAAACAGGGGCTCACTAAATTGTGGAGGGCCTCACGAAGTTGTGGAGGCTGGCCACAAACCTGTGATCCTCCTGTCTCAGCCTACCAATCATGTAACTCTTTTGTTAACATGCTTTTATTGGTGCATTATAGTCTCATATCATAATGTAAATTATGTTGACAGTGACATACACACACACAGCACTTGGTAACTCTTGATGTTACAGAAACTTTCTGGTTTCTAGAGTTTAAGGTTTTTATTCTACTTTCCTTATTTGGAGATTTAAGCATAATTTTAAAAAATGAGATACAATGGAAACTATTTTGCTATTAAATTGTTGTTTTTTGAGAAGGCAGATCTAAGACAATATTTTAGTAATTTATTTTGGACTTTGGTTATACAAAACTAAACCTAATGATAAAGATGAATCACAGTTGATGGAAATGCTGGCACTAGACAGAATTTACTTTATAATTTCAAGTAAAATATAAATATAAAGTAAAATATTTTCAATGTCATAAACAGAAAATGGTCAAATTATTCAACTGGCTTTTTTATTATGGAAATGGAAAAATAATCTAGAATGATGAAAAAATAAGAATGCTTTACAGAAGTGATTAGTGAGATAATGATCAAAAAACTTCATAAAGGAAGGAGGTTGGAAACAATCAAAGTATGTTGTATGTATGGACAAATATCTACAATAAAACCTGTTATTTTCTGCAATTAATTAAAATTTAATAATAAATATCTGATAAAAAGCTCATGAAGTACATGAAACTGTCACAATTTTAAAAGATAACATAGTAGAGTATAATGGTCCAAATCCTAATTATAAACTCATTAAGTAACCTTGGACTTAAACTTCTCTGTGCCCCACTTTGTTCCTTCTATAAAAAGAGGATAATAATAAGTATATATCGTACAGGGTTCTTAAGTTAGGTAATATATTTATAAAGCACTTAAGATAGAACTTGGCACATACTAACTGCTATATAAGTGTTTGTTATTAGTATTAATTAGCTCATAAACTTATAATGCCATATTATAGGGACAGAGTAATATACTAAAAATTTTATTTGTATCATTACTCACAATCTAACTTTTTATATATGAAACAAGGTAACAGTTTATAGAACTTTTACTTTCCTTGTTTTCTTAGTAGTATGTAATACCTTTGAGACATTGTTTTATTGTT
Source organism: Graphiurus murinus (assembly GCA_004027655.1). Lineage (NCBI taxonomy): Eukaryota > Metazoa > Chordata > Mammalia > Rodentia > Gliridae > Graphiurus > Graphiurus murinus. Next base: position 19,886 of record PVLC010001627.1, read on the forward strand.
CCTCTCTAGCACTTAAACTACTACTTGGCACAAAGTTGGAGATCAGAAATTTAATAGAATCAGTGAATGAATAAATAAAAATGCGATTTTTTTTTTCTATGTTCTTTTTTTTTTTTGCGGTACTGGGGATTGAACCCAGGGGCATTCTACCTCCGAGCTACACCCCAGCCCTATTTTTTTTATTCTTTATTTTGAAACAGGGTCTCACTAAGTTGCGGAGGGCCTCACTAGGTAGCTGAGGCTGGCCTTGAACCCGGATTCTCCGGTCTCAGCCTCCCAAATGCTGGGATTACAAGCATGCGCCACCACGCCTGGCTTTTTTTTTCTGTTAAATATTTAGTGCAATGTAAGACTGTATGTATGTATGTATGTATGTATGTATGTATTTATTTATTTATTTGTTTGTTTGTTTGTTTATTTATTTATTTATTTATTGGTGCTGGGGATTGAACACAGAGGCAGTCTATTTCCAAGCTATACCCCCGGCCTGATTTTATTTCTTATGTAGAAACAGGGTCTCACAAGGTTGCTGAAAGCCTAAATTGCTGAGGCGGGCTTTGAACTTGCATTCCTCCTGTCTCAGCCTTCCAAGTACTGGGATTACAAATGTGTGCTATCACACTCAGCTCTAATTTCTAATTTTTTATGTCAAAAGTTTACTTCAAATCAGTTGTTTGAGACTTGAAGTATCCTTTCCCATATAAACAATTTTATAAATAAAGTCAGGTTTCCAGAAGAACCCATTAAAGACAATTAGACCTAGCGGAATGTAAAGAGTACACTGCCTAACAGTGCTTTATTCTTAAGCGAAATAAACTTTCCAGTTCTAATCTGGAATACATGACACATATATTTTCCCTCAGTAGCAGCACCAGTGGCTCCAGAATCTGGGAATGAGAATTATGTTCAGGATTAAAGAGAAAGCAGAGGTAGACACTTCTTGGAACCAAAAGAAGTCATGGTTCAATGTGTATATAACATGGCAACTCTAGGTTAAGTCATCTGTAGCTAAATTTTTTTTTGGGGGGGGGTTACTGGGAATTAAATCCAGGGGTGTTCTACCACTGAACTACACTCCCAGCTCTTTACTTATTTTGAAACAAGGTCTTGCTAAATTCCTGAGGCTGGCCTTGGACTTGCAATCCTCCTGTCTCAGCCTCCCAAGTATTGGGATTATAGGAGTGTGCCACTGGCTACACTCTAGCTGATCTTAACTGCAGTATAACTGTTCTTACAGAGGTCAGTATACTTCCATGTAACTTCCTTAGTCACCAAATCGAATATATAAAAGTTTATAAGAATTAAGTTGGCTATGTCCTAAGTTTATACCAACATTTGCAAATTATAATAGTGACAACATATTTTGTCTTCTATAATCTCATGGAGAGAAATTATATAAATTGGCAGTAAGGTAACTGGTTTCAGTATTTTCTTTGGCTAACTCAGAAATATGAGGAAAAACCTTGAATAAAAATTTCATATGCAAACTAGCTTACAAGTGGTAGGAATTGTTTTCTCCAGATATTTTGAAATATAAACATACTGATAGATTAAGTCTAAATTCTGTACTTATCCTATTATATAGGTAAGTGACTCTAGTAGTATAATATCAAACAATATGAAAATACTTTTAAGAAAAATAACAATTTATTATGCTTTAAAGTTCTTTTAAAACCAGGCATGGTGGCACATGCCTGTAATCCCAGTACTTGGGAGGCCGAGACAGGAGGATCTCAGATTTGAGACCAGCTTCAGTAAGTAGTGAGACTCTTACCAACCTGGAGAGACCCTGTTTCAAAATAAAAATAAAATAGGGCTGGGGATATAGCTCAGAGGAAGAATGCCCCTGAATTCAATCCCCAGTACCATCCAAAAAAGGGGGAAAAAAAAGTTCTTTTAATTATTATGTAATAATGGTTAAGATAAATGAGTTAGTATAATTTCCCTACAGTTAGATATGACTTTATAATTGATTTTTTTTCCCGTAAGGACTGACACTGGTAAGAAAACTATGAAATCAAATACTTTATAGGAAAATTTAATATAAGAGGTAGTACCAACTATGAAATCAAATACTTTATAGGAAAATTTAATATAAGATAGGTAGTACCATGGCCAATCAAATGATGCAACTAAAATGTGTATGACACTTAATTTATAACCTAGTTTGCATAAGATAGGAGAAACAAAGAAACAGCAAGTAATCTCATTGGGAAGGAGGTTAAAAAGTAATGATAAATTTCTTTTAAGCATGATAAAGAAGTAAAGAAGAAGCCGGGCATGGTGGCACACGCTTGTAATCCCAGCATTCGGGAGGCTGAGACCGGAGGATCCGGGTTCACGGCCAGCCTCAGCTACCTAGTGAGGCACTCCACAACTTAGTGAGACTTGGTTTCAAAATAAAGAATAATAAAAAAAAAAAATAGGGCTGGGGGTATGGCTCAGAGGTAGAATGCCCCTGGGTTCAATCCCCAGTTCTGCAAAAAAAAACAAAAAAATAGGGCTGGAGGTATAGCTCGGAGGTAGAATGCCCCTGAGTTCAATCCCCAGTACTGCAAAAAAAAAAAAAGTAAAGAAGAAAATAAAGGAGGCGGCGTAATGAGAGAGTAAGTCCTTATTTATGCTGAAATAATGTAAAAGAAAATGTTTATTTAAACGTCTGCATTTTTTAAAGTGTGGTCAAAAATATTAATACTGCTACATATGAAAACAGCCATATGAAGGTATTTAATCCTGAAAATTTTCCAGTTAAGTGGTCCTGTGAACTCTCAGCAGATAGGAATTATAAAAACTGTACTTAAAAACTATTTAAAAGCCCAGAAAATATCTAAAACTATACAAAGGAAATGGAAGATTGGCAAGGGGCAGGAGGGAGAAGGAAGGAAGGAATTACATATGGAAACAGAATTGAACATTTTGGGCTTCTTAGCTTAGAGACACTATCCAACTCCCATCACAACTCTGATAGCAAAATAACAAGGAAAAACTATAGCCTTATCAACAAAATGTGACAGGGATTAGAGCTCAGTGTTGGAAGGCAGCTAGAAATGTAAGGTGAAAATACATGCAATAAGAAAAAGACCCAAATTCATAACATAAACAATTTAAACCTAGGCTGACAGTTAACCTATGTACCAGAAAAGAATAAACCACTGCTACTAATACTTGGAGCAACAAATATGAAATCTCAAAAGCACTGTGTCAGATTAAGAAAAAGCCAAGACATAAAAGACTTGAGCTGTATGATTATACTTATATGAAATTCTACAGAAGACAGAACTACAGTTCTAGCATATAGATTAGTGCTGCTAATGCTGAAGGTGAGACGGAGGGGGACTGGATGCAAAGGGGCATGAGAAAACTTTCCATAGTCATGGCTATAGTCTACATTTTGATTCTGGTGATGGCCACATGATGTTATACATTTGTTAAAACTCACCAAATTATATACTTAAAACTGGTAAATTAGCTGGGCATGGTGGTACATTCATGAAATCTCAGTACTTGGGAGGCTCAGACAAGAGGATTGCAGGTTCACAGCCAACTTCAGCAACTTAGCAAGGCCCTCAGCAATTTAGTGAGGCCCTGTTTTAAAACAAAAAATAAAATAGGGCCAGAGGTATCTCTTGGAGGTAGAATGTCCCTGGGTAATCTCCAGTACCCACTCTCCACATATACACAAAATTCAGGTCTTCGGTTGCACTAGCCACATTTCAAAACCTTAGTAGCTAGCATATTAAACAGTGTGGGAAACATTTCTATCATGAGAGAAAGTCTATTAGGTAACATTATTCTATAATCTTCAACTTCAAATAAACTAAAACATCTTTAAAAATTTTTATACTTTTATTGGTGCATATAATTATACATCATGTTTAGGTATCGAATAATAGGAATATACATGCTTGGTGTGTTTCCCTCCAAATCCCACCTCCTCCCTCCCCTTTCCCATACATATCATTGAGATTAGTATTGATAATTTCATATATATACATAGCATTACTTTAACTGTTGCCATTTAAAAAATCTTATATAAAAATGAAACAAGGAGTATAATAGTAAAACAATACATTGGTACCCTAAAATGTTTACAGAAGAGCAATCAAACTGGAGCAAACAGCTTTAAAATCATATGGAACTGAGTTCAATTTCTAATCTAGCCACTTACTAGTATATAACCTTTGAAAAATTATTTAATTTCCTAACACTTAAATTGAAGAAAATGGCATAAAATGAGTACAACACTTTGTAAAAAAGATATGATAATAGCTCTGTCAAAGGGCTGTTGTAAGTACTAAATTGATATGAAAGTAACAAATATAGTACCTGGCACATACTATAAATATTATTTCCTTAGTTTAATTGCAACTAAGATAATTTATAAGATAAAAAATAATTTTTTAGCATGTTGGCTACCTGGTAACAACTCCTTTTATTTCACAACTCATCATTTTGAATAAGAGATAGACCAACTACCACATTTTCTTGACTGTGTAAGGATATAAATATATACCTGAACATATACAAGATTACTTTTCAAAATAAAATGGGATATATTTACAGGTTTTTTTTTTTTTTTGCGGTACTGGGGATTGAACTCAGGGGAATTCTACCTCTGAGCTACACCCCCAGCCCTATTTTTATTCTTTATTTTGAAACCGAGTCTCGCTAAGTTGCGGAGTGCCTCACTAGGTAGCTGAAGCTGGCCGCGAACCCGGATCCTCTGGTCTCAGCCTCCCGAATGCTGGGATTACAAGCGTGCGCCACCACGCCTGGTTTTTTACAGTTTTAACAACAGAAACGTTAATCCTTACCTTAGATGAAATGATCCGGTTATCTATAAATTTCTGAGGTGTATAAAGGCCATTCTGAGGAAACCTGTTGGCTATATAAATAGTTCTTGTGTCACTTTGATGTGGTGGGTCAAAACCCTAAGACCAAACAAGAGAAAAAGTAATACTAGTCAACAAGGTTAGCTGTCATACTTTACAGTTGATTTTATTTAACTGATCAGATTACATATATTACTGGTCTCAAACTGCAGATTGACTCTATCTAAACCATCTATTTTTTTTCTTTCCTAAGTAACCAGTTGTATTATCTTCAGATATAAATGAACTTGATAATATTTTCAGTAATGAAAAAGTTTATATTCAGATATGCTACTATAAGGAAAGTCATGTAGGAAGCATCTGAAGACAAAGGTTCTTTCCCCCTGCATTCCTTCTTTTTCATTCCTATGGGTTCCTTGCCTTCTCTTAGAATAGATTTCCACTGAGTGATATGGAAGTTTTATATAGATAGGAAGCAACTACCATATATGGTGACAGAGGCATGTGTTTATTTTTTACCTTTTCCACATCCAGATCATCATGATTTCAAAAGTACTTTGTTCCCAGAGGATTTACAATGCATTTTATAGTCCTGCCCAGGTTCATTCCACACAATCATTTATTTGTGCCAGTTACAGTATCAATTGACATACTGAAATATAGATAGTAATATGTCATAATATTCCAATATTCCTTGAGGAATACTGTCTCAAATTCGGAAGGCCATTTTTCAAGGTACACTGGTAATAATCTCTCTTTTTTTGCGGTACTGGGGATTGAATTCAGGGGTGTTCTACTTCCGAGCTACCCCACCCAGTCCTATTTTTTTATTCTTTATTTTGAAATAGGGTCTCACTAAGTTGTGGAGTGCCTCATTAGGTAGCTGAGGCTGGCCTCGAACCCGGATACTCCGGTCTCAGCCTCCCGAATGCTGGGATTACAAGCGTGCACCACCACGCCTGGCTCCACTGGTAATAATCTCTACTGAAAAAAGTTTTCACTGGTGATGAAAACACCAGTACTTTCTAAAGTACTGTGCTGTCTTCCAGGTTTGTAAGTAAATCAAGACTCCTTTGACAGATCTTGGGAAGCAACTCACAGGCTAAAAGCAGTCCCCAAATACAAAATTTTCTTTGGGTCTAACAGGCAAATGATTTGAAATTCCTTTGATTTTTCTTTTTCTTTTTTATGATGGTCAAGGGCTATTTGCTAGAACTACTAAGTTATTAAAAGTCAATTTAATTTGGTATTCATAAACTACAGTGATCCACTTTTAGATATCACTAAAGACTCTAGTAATCTACTAAGTAAGCAATCTGGCTGCCATTTAGTGCTTAGCATCCCTATAAAATTTTAATTATGCACAGACATACACAGATCTGGGAATTCCTGTATTACCTAAAAGGATATTTTGTATAGTAATATCAGAATATTAAATGTTATATATGGTGTTCAGCTGCTATTACTCTTGGGTTTTTATTTTTTTATTTTGTGAGCTTAGAAACAGTGAATATGGAATTGTGTAAATTAAATGCATTTGTATGCTCCATAAAACACATGATGTTTAATTTTTTGTTCATGCTACTTAAAGTCCTATGATATTCAACCCCTCCTTGCAACATTTTGGAATAGTGATGACTATATTTTGTGGATGTGGATGTGTCATAATGTGTCTGACTTCAAAATCAATCTTTTTAGGAAAAAAAATACAGTATTATGCGTATTTATTTCCTCATAAATTCTCTATTAAACATTTCACAATCTTGTAAAAAAAGAAAATGAGTGAGCAAATGACAAATAATTTGAGTGCTACTGCTTTAGTCTATGGCTTTATTTGTAAAAAGAGGTTTATAGGAAGTTTTATTTGTCAACAAGTAACTGGAACGTTCAACTTACAACATATTTATTCAGCATCCACCTTGTAACCATGTTAACATATGCCCCTACACTAGCTCTTGCCTTTCTAATATACTTTCTGCCGTCTTTCTCTTCAGCATTCTTCTGCCTTCAGCTCAGCTCAACAGGCTGAAATGAAAACCTACTGGAGTTAGGTAAAATTGGTAAAATACACCTGATATGTTATTACTTTTCTTTATCACTAGTTACACATCATCATGTAAACTTCTGGGTAAATTTAAAGAAAAAAAGTAGATTTAAGGGTCTGAAAGAATATATAAATTTTTAAGACCTCAAGCCAAATGAGACTGAGAACCACTGATACAGAATTTTATTTTAGTCTTTTGCTAATTTTTCACCAAGATTGGAATGTATTATTCTGTACATCTAAAGTTAAAGAAATTAACAAAAAGTACCCAAAATGACAGAAAACTATAGCAACATTTCAATTATAACTAGAATTTATATATAAAAGTACTTTTTTGTGGTACTAGGGATTGAACCTAGGGCATTCTATTTCTGAGCCACACTCCTAGCCTTATTTTATTTTTTACTTTGAAACAGGGTCTTACTAAGTTGCTAAGGCTGACCTTGAATCTGCAATCCTCCTGTCTCAATTTCTCAAGTACTGGTATTACAGGCAAGCATAACAGCACTTGGCTAACTTCATGAACTTTCAATGAAATGAAGCTCATCATTCTCCATTCATCCCTACTGGATGACATGAACCAATGATCACATGCTAAAGTTTTGGAATTCTTGAGATATGTACAATTATTTCAAGGGAATATACGGAAATGTTCTTCCTAAAAATAATTTTAAATTACAGTGAGTTTTAAAAATTCTATACAACAGCTCCATATTCCATAATACCACAATTTAAAATGACAGTTCCAAAAGGAGAAAAATGTTTTTGCTTATTCCCAAAAATAATGTAGCACTGGCTTATGCATTGTGATTTTTTTTCAGTTGTGACTAGTTCATATGATCTCAACAAATCATATATATATATATATATATATTTTTTTTTTTTTTTTGCGGTACTAGGGATTGAACTCAGGGGCATTCGACCTCCGAGCTACACCCCCAGCCCTATTTTTTTTTTTTAATTCTTTATTTTGAAACCGAGTCTCACTAAGTTGAGGAGTGCCTCACTAGGTAGCTGAGGCTGGCCTTGAACCCGGATCCGCCGGTTTCAGCCTCCCGAATGCTGGGATTACAAGTGTGCGCCACCACGCCTGGCTAACAAATCATATTAAAATCAATGGAATAAAGACTGTGTGGGTGTACACATGTATTTTTCACACTTTAAAAAAGAGTTAAATTTGATATGTGTGACTATAGATAAGAATTCCTTATAGAAATTAAACATGCAATTTCAGTTCGTTAGCATCTTCTTCCCAACAAATTAAACTAGCCATGATCCAAATTAAAAAATATATATATACAAATAAAACTGTTTAAAAACTACAGAAATTCAGCCAGGTGTGGTGGTACACACCTATAATCCCAGTACTCGGGAGGCTGAGACATGAGGATCGCAGGTTCGAAGCCACCCTCAGCAACTTAGTGAGGTTGTCAACAATGAGACAGAATGCCTCTGGATTAAACAAAATTCAAAAAAATTGTAAAACTATAGAAATTCACCTACAGGAGGGTTTGTAAATGGGTTTCAACTCTGTGAATCCCTGGAATAGTATGCAAATTTGCATATATGCAATTGTTCTCATACGTGTGCACAGGTTTCATCAGATTTTCATAACATAAAAAAAAAAAAAAAACTTAACACCACTTAACCTAGTCTTGCTTTAAAATCAACTTCCTATCCTTCACTTTCCCAGTCCTTTTTTTTTTTGCAGTACTGGGGATTGAACTCAGGGGCAATCTACCTCCGAGCTACACCCCCAGCCCTATTTTTTATTCTTTATTTTGAAACTGAGTCTCATTAAGTTGGGGAGTGCCTCACTAGGTAGCTGAGGCTGGCCGCAAACCCGGATCCTCCGGTCTCAGTCTCCCGAATGCTGGGATTACAAGTGTGCGCCACCACGCCCTCCAGTCCTTTTTATTTTGAGACAGGGTCTTGCTAAGTTATGGCAAAATGGTCTCAAATTTGCAATTCTCAGCCCTGTCTCAGCCTCCAAAGTACTGGGATTACAGATAAGCATCATGGCACCTGACTAAAGGAAAGTCTTTGTTTTAATAATACCTCTCCTTTTAACAGAGTCAAAAACATCAATTATCAAAATTAATTTTATCACTATATGATTAGTATTAAATAATTTCTAGCACTCATTATCAGCAATTCTACCATACTAAGGAACGAGACAGTCTGAGCTCCCTGATCACTACCAGGCCAATTCTACATGCCGATGTTCAGAAATCTTTGGCACACATTACATTTTCTGTTGTCATCCCAGATATTCCATTCACACCCACAACCTCTTGATGCCTGCCAGCTCCTTTCTCTTGATTTTATCTTGTTCTGGGCAGAGGAACTGAGATAGATAAATGCTACTGTAGCAATCATGACTATAAGTTAGTGTTTGCTAAATATAGGTATTAGAGGCACATAAATTTAAACTACTTAAAAACTACTGCACTGCAAAAATGTGTGAAACTCAAAACCTCTGATCATAAAAGAAGTACATGACTTAGTTACTGCTTACTTGAAGTTAATGAAATCTCAGTTATTTGGACCTTATTTACCTTAGACATCATCTAATTTCCTATTTTTTTCTCATATATTTAAGATTAAACCAGTATTACTTTCTGGTTTGAATGTGGGACAATCAGCATGGATGTTTAATAACTTAGGATGCAACTGGATATGCTTGAGCTCAGGAAAGAGGCCTGGATTTGAGACTGGAACCCAGCAAGCATAAGGTGATGGTTAAAGCCCAAAATAAGTACAAGGCTACTTAGTGAGAGTATAGGAAGCAAGAGGAGAAAAGGGTAAGAGATGGGTTCTCAGGGCTGTTATTTAAGATGCGTGGAAAAGAAAACAAGTAAGCAAAGAACAAATATCATCAGAGTAGGAGGAAAACAAGAACAGCAGCTTGGCAGGAACCCAGGAAAATCCAAAAAGGAATTATTTCATATACTGAAAAGAAAGATGAAAACTGTTACGGGGGAGGGGGAATGACAAAGTACTGAGATTAAATAATTAGGAAATCAATGGCTTTTGCCAGTACAGTTTGAGTAAAGTTAAAGAGACTGAGTTCAGACTACAGTGGGGGAGAAGGGGAATGGAGGAGGAGGATGGTAATGGGGAAATGGGGATAGTATTACTACTAAAAAGCTGAGTTGTTTTCTTTTGTTTTGTTATGGTACTAGGGAGAGATTGAACCCAAGGGCATTCCACCTCTGAGCTACATCCCCAGACCTATTTCATCTTTTATTCTGAAACAGGGTCTCATTAAGTTGCAAAGAGCCTCACTAAGTTGCTGAGGCTGGCTGGGAACCTACGATCCTCATGTCTCAGCCTCCCAAGTACTGGGATTACAAGCATGTGTCACCATGCCTGGCTAAAAGCTGAGTTAAGTGAAGGGGTTTTTTGTTGTTCTTTTTAGGTGAAGGATTTTTAATTATAAATATATACATTAGGTTTGAAATCAAAGATCTGGTAGTGAGAGGAAAATACTAAGTTTTAGGGAAAAAAAATTATTAAAGGATCAAGGAAGAAAAAAAAGGATCGGGAGCCAAAGTGTGAAACATTAACTTTGGAAATGGATAGGATCTTTTCTCATCTGAAAATATTTTTTGTTTGTTTGCTTTTTAACTTAAAGATGAAAATGAAGAGAGCTAAAAACATCTACTATCATATTTTCTATTTTGGCAATACTTCTGAGAAATGTCTTTGTGATGAGTTGATACAGTATGCATCTTGTTACTCTTCCTATTTTCCTATGATTTTCTACCTACACTACTATATCCCTAATGGAGGCTCAAACTGCTGTCATAGATCACCAATTCTCCCCTAATTAACTCAAAAATTACATGAGCTGGGAGTGTAGCTCAGTGGTAGAATATTTGCCTAGTACAAGGCCCTGAGTTTGATCCCTATCCTGCAAAAAGTAGACAAAATAAAATTCACATTTCCTTTTTTTAACCACTAATATATACTTTCTTATAAAATAAAAATAAACCATACTTACAAAACTTGGAGACTTTTCATTGTTAACTGTCATCACACTAACTTCTGATGGTTCTCAAGAGTTTTGGATTTCAAAGATCAGTTTAAGCCGGGCGTGGTGGCACACGCTTGCTTGTAATCCCAGCATTCGGGAGGCTGAGACCGGAGGATCCGGGTTTGCCGCCAGCCTCAGCTACCTAGTGAGGCACTCCCCAACTTAGTGAGACTTGGTTTCAAAATAAAGAATAAAAAATAGGGCTGGGAGTATAGCTTGGAGGTAGAATGCCCCTGAGTTCAATCCCCAGTACCGCAAAAAAAAAGACCAGTTTAAAAATATATATATATATATATCATTTATATAATATATATTATATAAATATATAATATATATATTTATATATATATATTTTTTTAAATTGGGAAGCTAACATAAGGTTGCTGACTTTTTATTTTTCCAAAACTGAATATTTTGAATATTAAGACAAAAGAAAGTAGGAAAAATAATCAACAACTTAAAAGACAGTTATTCTCAAAAGTCTGAGAGACCTTATAGAGCCCAGGGGGACCTAAGAATGTTTGGACATTATTAGTTATCAAGGAAATGTAAATCAAAATCACACAAAAATGCCATTTGCACCCACTAGAATGGTCATAATAAAAAAGATAAACCTGGGGTTAGAGGCCAGTGTAGAGTGACTTAGGGAGACCTTGTTTCAAAATTAAGAAAAAATAAAAAGAGCTGGGGTATATCTCAGAGGAAGAACACCCCTGGGTTCAATCCCCAGTACTACCCACCCACACACACATACACAAAGTGTTGGCAAGGATATGAAGACACTGGCAGTTAGGAAAACAGGTTTGTAATGCCTTATAATGTTAAAAATAGAGTTATCATATGATCCAGTAATCCCACTCTCAGTTATATACCTAAGTGAACACATATATCCACACAAAATTCCTATATTCCTGTTATTTGTAGGTGTACATAAAAGTACTCAATAACTATAAACATAGCTAGAAAAAATATATAAATAAAAGCATAATCCACAGCTTCTAATCTTTAAAGGGGAAAATATGAGTAGGCGAATTTTAACTTCAATGAAAAGCCAATCAAAATCCTTGGAAGATGTTTCATGAAATTAGAAAAGCTGATTATGTGTTAAATGAAGAGTAAAAGACCAATGTAATTCTGAAAAAAAGAAAAAGGAGGTGTCAGAGCCCCGCCAGTACCAAGACTTACCATAATAAATATTATAATAAGATAGTACTATTGGTATACCAAGAAATGAATGAAATCAAATAGAGAACCTACAAAGAGACCAATATGTATTAAGAAGAATTCTGGGATGTAACAGAGAACACTGTCATTTATGACACAGAAGGCAAACAACATGGATTACTGGGGCAAAAATGGCTTATTCAAAAAACAGTACTTAGGCAAATAACTTTCTATAGGAAAGAGAGGCAAATTGCTTTTCTATTCTATATATAAAGAAAAATTCTCAGTAAAGATGTGAAGATTGAAAAACTAAATTTTAAAATGAAGTGAAGAACAGCAATAGTCATTCTAGGCTTATGCATTCTACCACTCGTTGTACGGCTTGTGATCAATGCCTTTGTTAGTATACGAGCAGATTCACTTGTTGTACAGCTTGTGATCAATGCCTTTGTTAGTATACGAGCAGAATTACATGGAATAAAACTGCAAGCACTGCCTCACACAGGGTCTGGTAGTCAATGACAGGTTCGATTTTCTCAGGGCAATATCAACCTAAGACAGGGCTTGTTGAATGACTCATCGAGACCCCATGACGGGTAAGATTATGCACCTGGTAGGAAATGACCTAAGACAGGCATAGTCCTTTGTGCATTTTAAAATAAAAACGGGGGAGTTGTGGGAGCCCAGCTGGGCCCTTTCCCTCCTGGCAGTTTCTATCTGCATATATGAGTAATTATACTGATTATTCTGCTATGGCTACTTTGGCGTTTCGAAATCTGGTGATTGCTCCTAGGATGCGTAGATGAAAGACCCTCTTACTTCTTAAAAAGTAAATATATGACTCTAAAGGTTTATGGTTTTATGACTCTAGAAAGTTTGCTTTACCAGGCTATGTTAAGAATGTGGGCCATAGGTGGAAAACGAAGAAGTGGTGCTAATTGTGCTCTGACAATGATTAATATGTCATAAATGTATATGTAACCCTGTTGTACTCAAGAAATGTATAAAAAATCCGTGCTGAATAATAAAATTTTTTAAAAAATGAAGTGAAGAAAACACTAGAAAAATAGTTTTATGATCCTAGTAGAAAAAAAGCAGAAATCATTTGCCTAATAAATTTACCTCCAAATGAATTTAATATTTCTGTATAAACAATACTATGAACAAAATTAAATGTAAGGGGCAGACTGTAGGAAGGTATATACAACAAAGAACTAGCATCCAGGCTACAGAAGAAATAAAGAAAAGACAAACTACCCAATAGAAAAATAGAAATTTTTTCATATGAATTAAATAGAAGATACCTGAATCTTGCTAGCAATTTCCTAATCTTTCTGATTAGAAAAATGCAAATTAAAACAATGAGACACTGTTTCATAATCATTAGACTGGTAAATTTTTTTCAAGTTTGACAGTGAAAAGTATTGAGCAAGACATAGAGAAAAGAGAATTCTTTTGTTAACATCAAGTAGTAGTCATAATGTATATACCCCACAATTCAGCAATTCCACTTCTAGGTATTTCATGTGAAAAATAAAAATATAAACAAGAATGATCACCGAGACACTTCTATAATGGGGGGGTGGGAACCAACCTTACAGTAATACAAATATCCACAGGGAAAAAGAGCCTCCTGTAAGACTAGCCAGGGCAGGGAGTGCTTCATTTTACTTTCATTTCAGTAGTTCCAACTCCCAGTAATAGGTTATCACAGCACAGATGTTCAAGACAATGTTTGAGTTGAATTGACAACTGATAAAAAAATGGTGCTACATAATCGGCAAAAACCTCTGCCTTCATGAAATAAGACAAATAATTATGGGATATACTAAATAGTGCTACATGCTAAGAGAAATAAAGCAGGAAAAAACAATAGGGAAATATGGGGCAGGGATGTTGTAATTTTATATTGAATGATCACAAAAGGCCTCACTCACTGGTAAAGTAATATCTGAATAAACATGAAGCAAGTGAAGGAGCCAGCAGATACATGGGGGAAGAACATTCCAGGCAACAGCAAGGACAAAGATCCTGAGATTGAAGTATGCCTGAGACATCTGAATTGCAAGGGGGCCAGTGCAGATAAAGCAGTGAGTGAAGAATGGAGAGGGACATGAGAAGGGATCTGGGGGAAGCTGGGAGGATGCAGACCAATCTAAGATTGGCTTTTACTGAACAAGGAAAGGCAAGCCCTTAAAAGATTTTAAACAGAGGAATTACATGGTGTAATATGTTTAATAAGAGATCACCCTGGCTGCTATATTGAAAACAGACTGCAGGGACAGAAGGGGAGAAACAATGAGGCAAACTAGGAAGTTTTGCAACAATCTAGATAAGAGGTAAGAGTCCTTAGTTTAGGGTGGTGGCAAAGGAAGGGGAAAGAAAGGGTTCTAAACATGTTTTTATCAACAAAGAAATTGACATAAAAAAACTGCACTCATATATCATTCTTCTGTTAAAGCATTTAATTTATTTTAATTGGCAAATAAAGGTTCTATATATTTGTGGTGTACATGATGGATTAATGTTGTACCCTCTATGATTTCTTCTTCCCAACTATGTAATCATAAGACAAAAGCTGTCAACTTTTAAAGAGCTTCACTGCTTAGAATTTGAGAATAGGAACCATGAGCTGTACCAAGAAATGTAACTGTGCACTTAAAACAAAAGGCATCCTTATGTTTTGAAGATAAATATAGTAACATTTATGGGTGAAATTATATAATGTCTGGGATTTACTTCAAAATCACTCAAGGGGCCAGGTGAGGTGGCACATGCTTGTAATCCCAATACTTGGGAGACTAAGACAGGAGGATTGCAGGTTCGAATACAGCCTCAGCAAAACAGTGAGGCCCTCCACAACTTAATGAGATCCTGTTTCAAAATAAAAGAATAAAATAGGGCTGGCTGTGTAGCTTGGTGGTAGAATGCCCCTGGGTTTTATCCCCATAACCCTCCCCCCCCACACACACACACAATCATTCAAGGGGGTAAGGATAGTGGGTGGGGGAAACATAAAACAAGAATGGCCATGAACTGATAATTACTGATGTTGGGTAAAGGATAAATTAATGGGGTTCATTATGCTATTTTCTCTACTTTTGTATTATGCTTGAAATTTTCCATAATATAAAGTTTAAAGAATAAAAATAATACATTCCAGGTACACTGGCTTCCCATATTAAGAGTTAGCTTTAAACAAACACCTGTTTTTGTTCCTAACTTTCACAAAATGTAGGGGAATGGATGATACCTGTGCATATCCTACTTCTTTTCCGAGTATACTCTACTTCCAATCAAAAAGTGGAGATAAACAGGACTTAGTTAATATCCTTAATTAGTCTGACATTTGATCTAAAATTTGAATATCTAGTAGTTTTCAAGAGAAGTAGTATGATTTTCTGCATAACCCAAGAGCACTATATGACTGAGCTATATCCCCAGCCCTTTTTATTTTTAATTTTGAGACAAGAGTCTAACTTTCCCAAGCTGGCCTCAAACTTGTGATCTTCCTGCCTCAGCCTCCCAAGAAGCTAGGATTATAGGCCTGCACCACAGTTACATAAGCCAACTCTTAATGTTAACTAGGATAAACTACATGCTACAAATTTGAAAAAATTTTGGCAGTACAATTAGCCCATCTGCAGATTCAACTAATTGCAAATTTAAAATATTTTTAAAAATAAACTGCATCTATACTGAACATGTACATAATTTTGTCATTATTCTCTAAACAATATAGTATAACAACTATTTACACAGGATTTACATTGTATTTGGTATCTTAGATTCATAGGTTATATGCAAATACTATGCCATTTTATATAAGAGACGTGAGCATCTGCAGATTTAGGTCCTACGACCAATCCCCATGAATACCAAGGGATGACTGTATTATGTACAGGCTGAGGAAAGAAGAAGAAGAAGAAGAAGAAGAAGAAGAAGAAGAAGAAGAAGAAGAAGAAGAAGAACAACAACAACAACAACAACAACCCATAGAGATCATTTTAAGCATGCCAGTCAGCATAAAAATTTAGTATTCTTGTAGGCTCCTAAGGGTCAGTTCCCTCATAGCCATTTCCAAGTGAGAAGAAGCAACAGAAATTCAATGCATGCCTCATTCACAACACTGGGCAAGCTTACTGAATCCATTATAACCACATACACAGAAGAATTAAATGCAAATATTTATTTCTACCCCGAAATACTGGCATAAAAATAAGTCTCTTCATATTTATCACATAGTTATCACAATTATGCTTTTCTTATACTGAAATTTATAGTAGAGAAACTCCAGAGGAGGAAAAGGAAAATAAGGAATCCCTGAATATAGTTATCTACCATGACTATGAACTAAAATATTAAGAGTTTAGTTTAAGCCGGGCATGGTGATGCACGCTTGTAATCAAAGCATTTGGGAGGCTGAGACCGGAAGATCCGGGTTCGCGGTCAACCTCAGCTACCTAGCTACCTAGTGAGGCTCTCCGCAACTTAGTGAGACCCTGTTTCAAAATAAAGATTAAAAAATAGGACTAGGGGTATAGCTCGGAGGTAGAATGCCCCTGAGTTCAATCCCCAGAACCGCAAAAAAAAAGAGTTTAGTTTAATATTTGGAAATAAATACACATTTTTGGTTTTAAAAAAAAGCTAGGCTAACTGAATATTATCTTATTTAGAATGATCAGCACTCAACTTCAGAAACAAACTGAAGCAAATATCATTGCTACGTGCTATTTAGAATCCCACAATAGCAGACATTGAGAAATTCTTCCCAGTGGACCAGATCCATACACTAAACAGTGTATAAGGCAGTCTCTAGTCTCTTGGGTATAATTGGACCAATACTCTGAATATAAGAAACTTACAGAAAAAAAGTATGGGTGAAATCAGAAAGTTCTTAGCATATGAAAGCTTTTTTGAATTTGCCTATTCCAGAAAAACAGTGGTACCCAAATACGTAATTTCCTTGGTTTCCACATTTAAAAACAGATAAAAGTAAACAAGTAACATTAATCTAATGAAGTATTTTACTTACCTAATACACGTGCATATTTACATACTCAATATAATTCAACATGTAATCAACTCGAAAATTACTGAGATATGTAATCCCCCAAAAAACTAAGTCTCCAAAATCTAGTGAGCACTTTACACTTCCAACATGTCTCAATTCAGAATAGGCATATTTTAAGTCTTTACAGTCACATATGGATACTACATTGGACAGCAGAAGTCCAGAAAATATTTAATGACAATAATGGTAATTTATAAGGCTCTTCGGAGGATATAGAACAAGGTCCCTACTTCTGTGCTGCTAGAAATACTTATGGTTCCTCTAATGCTTTAACCCCTAACCAAATTTAAAAACTGGGTTTTTAAGAATATATGTCTGGCCAAGGTGTGGTGGTGCATGCTTTGTAATCCCAGTACTTGGGAGGCTGAGACCGGAGGATCAGGTTCCGGACAGCCTCAGCTACTTAGTGAGGCTCTCTGCAACTTAGTGAGACCCTGCTTCAAATAAAGACTAAAAAATAGGGCTGGGATGTAGCTTGGAGGTAGAATGCCCCTGGGATCAATCCTCAGTACCACACACACACACACACACACACAAAAAAAAGTCGGAAACAATAAAAAAGTATTATTCAAAGATCGAGGCTTATAAACATTCACTCTTGAGGTTAAAACTTAGCCTTTATTCATTACCTGGGAGAAAGACAAAGAACACAGGTAATTCCAAACTGATGCTGAATTCAATCTGATACCTATTCCTTTATTCAACCAACATTTGGTAGGTGAGCACCTACAATGGGCCAGCTGCTGTCTTGGGTGCAAAGGATATGATCCTTTGTCCTAAGAAATTTACAGTCTAATCTAGTAAGTGAGACATCTAGACTTAGATAATGTGCTATATTGAAACAAGTTCACTTTTAATGTTAGGTAGCAGCACTAATAAAAATATAATATGAGCCACAGATGCAAGCTTTTACTTTAAGAAAACTTCCCAGCAATCACATTTTTAAAGAAGTAAAAAGAAAACACATAAAATTGTAATTGAGATATTTTACATTTTTTCATACTGTTTTTAAAATCCAATGTGTGCTTTATACATAAGGCTGTATCAACTTGAACTAGGCACATTTCAAGTGCATCAGATGGCACTGTCATCCAGAACAGACTTTTTTTTTTTTTAGAAAATTGAAAAGAATTTGGCAGTCACAGGTACAGGGCTAAGTAGAATAGAATAGCAGAGAGAAGCTTCACTATAATTTACTGGCCAAAGAAAAAAGAGAAAAAGGCAAGCATTCTAATGGTAACTGAAAACATGATGAAAGAACAGGATCAAAAGCACAACTAGACGGCTTAGCCTGTAAAAGAGGAAGCTGCCTTCTCCTTTAACAAATGGAAAGAAGGGAAGAATTAAGCATAGATATAAGGAAGTGTGGTGAATGTGAGGATAAGAGTACAAAGTTGAGGGAGTTTTCACTGAGAGCTTCCTATTTTTCTCAGTGAATCAGAAGACAATTTTATCAGGTTTCTTCTACAATCTAATACAAATCTAAAGGGGCTATATTCATAGAACAGATGTGCTAGTATGACATATTAAAATGTGTTTCTGTATAGTCATTTTCTAGTTTTTGGTTTTTGTTTGTTTGTTTTTTGTTTCCTGGGCTGGTCAATCTTGAATTTTGTCACTTTATCTCTAAACTGAGAAATAATATTATAGATTGATTCTTTCTTTTCTTACCTAGTCACTGTTTATTCAGCAAACATGTATTCGATGCCCATTGGATGCTAAATGTGAGGTACTGAGCATAAAATGAATAAGGTCCTCACTGAATTCCAGTATTTAGCATATGATACAGGTAAGTGCAATGAATGAGTGGTATTATGTTGCCCTGTAAAGAAATACTATGTGTCAGCCGGGTCTGGTGGCCCACGCTTGTAATCCCAGCATTCCGGAGGCTGAGACCGGAGGATCCGGGTTCACAGCCAGCCTCAGCTACCTAGTTGAGGCACTCCGCAACTTAGTGAGACTCGGTTTCAAACTAAAAAGAATAAAAAAAAAAAAAAAATAGGGCTGGGGGTATAGCTCGGAGATAGAATGCCCCCGAGTTCAACCCCCAGTACGGGGGGGGGGGGGGGAGGGGCGGGAATACTACGTGTCAACTAAAATATATGTTGACAAAGACCTTCATTTAAGTCTAAATCAGTGCTGTCCAGTAGAATTTTCTGACAGATATTTTTCCGAAAATATTCTGCTCTGAATTGTATAATATGGTAGCCAACAGCCACATGGATTCAAATCTTAATTTTAATGGTCACATGTGGTAGACAGCTGTCATATAGGTTTAAATATTAGAATACAGCTGGTAGTTGATGGCATTGCCATTATTATAATCAAAGTGTTGTCATCTCTAATGAGTTAATACATATAATATGTTGATGAAAATGAGCACACTATAATAGAAACTGTTATAGAAAGAAACCATAAGAGAATTTTTTTTTAGCATAAAACAGCTTCAGCATTATGAACAAAAATAAAAAAGAGAGAAAGAAAAGAGGAAAAGGAAAAAGAAAGGACAGTTCAGTTTTCAGTCTTCTCTTTCACTCTATTTCTCCAAGGGAAAACATCAAATTTCTGTTAACCTCTGATTTTTCCTATGATGTCAAGCATTAAAAATACTTTGTAAGCCGCGCGTGGTGGCGCACGCTTGTAATCCCAGCATTCGGGAGGCTGAGACCGGAGGATCCAGGTTCGCGGCCAGCCTCAGCTACCTAGTGAGGCACTCCGCAAATTAGTGAGACTCGGTTTCAAAATAAAGAATAAAAAATAGGGCTGGGGGTATAGCTCAGAGGTAGAACGCCCCTGCGTTCAATCCCCAGTACCGCAAGAAAAAAAAATACTTTGTAAATCTAAGGAGTAAAACTTTTTTTAATTAGAAAGAAATAACTAGAGCATAGGAGTTATTTCTATAATACAATGACAATAACCTTCGACAACCTAAGTGGCTGAAAAATCAGGATTCATATAATAATATACTTGGTAACACCAAAGAACCTGTCCTTGTGATTCATCAATTTACCCAAATTTGTCATTTATCCAAATTTCAAAACAAATCTAATGTTAAAATACACAGTGACTCAATCCATTGAACAAATGGAAGTATAATCTAGACTTTGAATGGAACAATTCCTAATGTAACTAATTCTAGCTACTGAATAGCTAGAACAGCTAGCTGTTCATGACTGAAGCAGTAAAATATACTTTCATTACTCTTTCTAGACACTGCCCTTAATGTATAATTAAAGTGACTACACAAACTTAATGAGAGATACAAAGTCCTACACTGGCACAGGTCTGATTACATACTTACAAGATCTGATAACTTAAAAGTAAAACCAGTGAGGTGAGCAACTACATGTAAGATGGCATTTTTTATGCACAGCAAGTTGTTCAACTTGTTAATCATTCCAGTAAGACAGCTGCCTTATAAATTAACCACACAACTTATGGTCCTTCCTTTCAGTGGTATTCATTTGAAGCCATTTTTCTGCACACTACCATATTTCTTCTCTTGAAGATGAGCATGGTTATACAACCAGTATTTTATTCAGGCTAACAAAAATACCTAACGTTGAAAAACAGTGTCTTAATCTACCCAGAAAAGCTTTAAGAGAATCATATTACAATGATCTTCCTGCCCTGCAAAAACATCATCAGATACATTAAGCCTTCTCTATGTGAAGACTTGGCAAATCAAAAGCATGAGATCAGACCTGTAATAATTAACTTTTAGAGTCAAATTACTGTGCTGCAGCTTGTTGTAACAAAGGCAAAGCATTACAACAATATGGTATTGTAATGACATCAGTAGCTTGGTTTCCTAATAAAGCTTGTTATCTAGAATACCTGAGTTTACAGCTAGCTAAAAATAAAGAGTCAACATTTTATGAGAGTGGTAGGCTGTTCTAAGTTTAATTTATAAGACTTTTTTTTAGTATGATACCCACTGCAAAATAAGTAACAGATGGTTGACTGAAACACCGTACTTCTTAGACTTAACATTAAAATGTTGTTCTAGGGGATAATGAGGTATCAATTTTTTAGTCCCACAAAAACAATTTCTGCTTCACTAAGATTTGCCATTGCCTTTAGAACTAAGTAAACGAAAACACTGAATTGCAGAAGCACTTAAAAACGAGATTTAGAAACTAATCAGTAACAAACCTCATCATACAGATAAGCTTAGGGTTATTCAACCAGAAGTAATTTCTGTCCTAATTGTCACCGTTGCCTCAGTGTTGTATTTCCTGGGCTGCAGTTGACAGGAGGCAGGAAAGATTTTCACTCTGAATTAATTTTGGAAAAGGTGGCGCCTTAAGTCACCCATTCCTAAGATTTCTTTGCCTCCCCCCCCCCCCTTCCTCAAGATGTTCCAGTAATAGTGAGAAGTTAACCATTGGTTCCAAACCTGTCTCATTCAAGCTGCCTTAAGAAGAACGGGGGAGGGGGGATGGTATATATTAAAAGTTTCACTTGTGGGGTGCGGACAAGGTAGTAAGGAATAGCCCTTCCTAACCATTATATACATCTTTCCCAAAACTAGATGGGGAGCTGGAATATTCTTTCTTTCCCTCATCTAAGGAGAAATCGCTTTCGTCCAGAAGCGTGATACTAGAGAATTCACCCTCCTGGTCATTCAACACTAGACTAAATCGTGACCCTCTCGGTGGGGTCGGCGACGAGACCGGTCTTCCTCCTCCTCACCCGAACCCGTCCCGAATCGTCCCCAGACCCAGGCCCGCGCAGCCCCTCCGCCGTCTCCCCGGGGACCCGCGGCCCTCCGGGAGCGGCGCGAGGAGGCAGCGCGGCGGGGCGGGCTGGGGGCCGGACCCCGGGGCTGCGCGGGGCTCCTCCGTCCGCCGCGGCCTAGCACGGCGCCGCCGCCTTCCCGCCTTCCCGCCGAGGCCGCGCGCCCGGGCACCTACCAGCTGCTGCCGGACCCAGCGCCACATGCCCCCGCCGTCGCCGGCGCCGCGCCGCGGGGCGCGGGGGCGCAGGGGCTGCAGGTGGAGGCCGCAGAGCCGGGCGGAGGAGCGGGCGGGCCCCTCGGGCTGGAGTTGCGCTCGCCGCCGCCGCCGCTGCCGCCGCCACCTCACTCCCCGCGCCGGGTCCCCATCGCGCCGCGCCCGCCCGAGCTCCTACAGGCGCGGCCCCGGTGCCGCCCCCGCCCGGCGCAGCCGAGCCAGCCGCCGCGCCGCAGCCACCTTCATTATTGACCGTTGTCACCCGGAGCGCCCCCGCCCCGCCCGGCCCCCGGCCCCACCCGGGCCCGCCCCCGGAGCCCGGCCCGCCCCGGACGTGACGACAGGGGTGCGCGGACCAGGGCCGCCCCGGGGAGCCGGGGGCCGCGGGGGGGGAGGGCGCGGGCTGGCGACGCGGCTCCGGTCCGCGGCCGCCGTCGCCCTCTGGGGGGGGGGGGGGCTACGTCGCGGCGCCACCTCGCGGGGCCCCGAGTCTGCAGCTGGGGCCACTCGGCTGTCTCTACCTCCTGTTGCAGGTCTGAGGCTGGCTCGCTGCCCTCCTGGATCGGCGCGTCCCCCAGCACACACACGCGGACGCGCAGTCAGGATGGGTCCGAAGAATCGTCCCCAGAGATCCCCGTGGTGGTTCCGTTAGATTGTCCGAGGTTTTGCCGTAACACACAGCGCAGCTCTGTTCTTTAGCAAATAAGCGAGATGGAGGTAGTAGTTTTGAAAGGGTTGCAATTCTCTTGTCCCTGGTCCACCCTGCACCAGTGTTTATGGAAGAATGGGCGAGATATTCTGTCTTGCGGTGTTCAATTGGACAGATTAGGGGGGAAATACTTTCTATGGAAAGGTAGTTTGCTTTTAACTACTTCCATCCTGGAAGCTTGACCTGGGTAACCTAAGTGTGTAAATGTCAAGGTAAGAAGAAATACAAGAGC
This sequence comes from Graphiurus murinus, assembly GCA_004027655.1. NCBI lineage: Eukaryota > Metazoa > Chordata > Mammalia > Rodentia > Gliridae > Graphiurus > Graphiurus murinus. The sequence continues at coordinate 42,935 of PVLC010001627.1, forward strand.
AACAGGAATGTGGATTTCACTTTGAATGTCTGTCCTTATTCAAAGCAGCCTCTTATACATCTTGTGTTATGTATTTGCATTTTGTGCTGTATTTTTGCTGAATTAAAGAACACTTCAACAGACAGTCGTCTGTAGCTTAAAAAATAAAACATTAAGCAAAAAATCTAAATCTAGGTTTAGCATGACTAGGCAAGTCGCTGCATATGTATACCCAGTCTTTTAGTTTCAGTAGGCATTCCTTATTATATAATACTTATCCAGCACCACAAATAGAAATTTCTTTTCAGGATACTTATGATCTATGAAACTAGCAGTGAAATTTTGTTATAAATCAGTGGTTTCCAAATGCTGGTTCCTGGATGGGCTATATCCCTAACACTTACGCAGTCTGGCAGGGATTGTAGCCAAGTTTAGAAACAGCTATTATAAATCATCCAACTTAAAAAAAAAATAGCTAGATACTTAAAGAGAAAAAGGGACTTTCATTTATTGTTATGACTGAACTTTATGATTCTCAAATAAAATTCCAGATACATTTACTATTTGTTCCAGTCATAAAATGGTACTGCCATTCGTGGAGCACTGTGTCCCAGGACTTGTATCAAGCCTGTACTTGCAGGCTTTCAGCTAACCTCCATCAATCCTTTGAAATAGTTATTATTCCAATTGTGTGAATGCAGAAATGGAAATTCAGGTTAAGTAATTTGGCAAAGCTGAGATTCAAATTCTGGTTTGTCGGCAACAGAGTGCTTGTCATAGTTGTATGTCAAGAAACACACCTTCCAGGGGTGGTGGTGCACACTTGTAATCCCAGTACTTAGGAGGCTGAGACAGGAGGATCTGGGTTCGCAGCTAACCTCAGCTACTTAGTGAGGCCCTCAGCAACTTAGTGAGACCCTGTTTCAAAATAGAGAATAAAAATTAGGACTAGGGGTGTAGCTCGGAGGTAGAATGCCCCTGGGTTCAATACCCAGTACCACAAAAAGAAAAGAAACACCTATGGGGCTGAGGATGTAGCTTCGTGGTAGAGCAGCTACCTAGCATGTTCAAGGCCCTGGGTTCAAACCCACCACTGCACAAAGCATACTCATCTGTAAATTATTTGGTTGCAAATTAGGCCTGGAAATTTTTATTTATACACTACTAAGATTTGTTAAGATAAAACAAACAGCAATGTAAAGGACACTTTATATATCAAATTTTGAAATGTAAATGTGGGGCATGGACTCCAGCTGCTGTGGTGGGAAGTGATAACTATGTAAAGATCATGATTGAAATCTGTCAGGAACAGAACAAGCAGTCAAAGCAGTGTTTTATTCTAAGTACTTTTCAAGAACAGTGTGAATACACCTTCTATTAATACCCAGACTATAAAATAGGAGAGGAGTTTTATACTATAGTTATAACCCTTTAGTGGTAATCAAATCCATTTAGTGTATCACAATTGATGTTTTAGAAAAAAGTAAAAAAAAATCAAAATACATTGCAAAGTATAAGTAATGTATCATTTTGTGAAGTTTTGGTCTCAGTTGTGTGCATATGTGTATACACACACACACACACACACACACGCACACATGCATACCAAGTCACAATATAAAAGGAATTTCTTCCTTTGGTTGTGGTTGGAAAGGTTTAAAAAACATTGAGAAAGAAAAACAGGACTTTAAAAAGTCAGGCACCAGCTATTAAAAAAAAAAGGGGGGAGGGAGAAAAGAAAAAATGTATTTGGAGCCAGTGGTCATTCATTCATTCCACAACTATTTCTTAAATGTTTTGAGCATCAAAAGTATGCATATCCATTGCCTAAAACTGGGAGGGGATACAAAGGTAACTTTAAAATGGTTCCCTTTGCTCTAGGTGGAGTTCATAATCCAGTTAGAAATAGAGGTTACAGAAGGAATCAGTAAAGTAACAATCCAAGATAGTATGGGATTGAGGTCTAAAGAATTATACTGAGCCAGGCGTGGTGGCACATGCCTGTGATTCCAGTACTTGGAAGGATGAGACAGGAGGATGGCAGGTTTGCTGCCAGCCACAGCAACTTAGTTAGGCCTTTCGCAACTTAGTGAGACCCTGTTTCCAAATAAAAAAGAAAATAGGGCTAGGAGTATAGCTCAGAGGTAGAACACACCTGGGTTCAATCCCCAGTACCACAAAAAAAAAAAAAAAAAAAATTATACTGACAACAGTCATTAATTTCAGAAAGTTGATTTGGGCAGTAGCAATTGGGAAAATCTGAATTTACTATTTATTTATGTTCGTAGTGCTAGGGATCAAACCAGAGTTTCTTTCGAGCTAGGCAAGCACTCTACCACTTAATTACATCCCAGCCCCAGAGCTGAACTTAAGCTGAACTTGAAATGGGAGGATGGAGAGGGAATGGGCATTCTAACCAAAAGGACTGTAGGACCAAATTCTTGAGTCAGGAAAGTTCCAGATGTTTGAGGTAGTATAACTTATTATTTGGAATAATAAGAGGTGGGGCTAGATAAGTAAAGGAAGGCATAATATGGGGGGAGTTTCTGGCTAGTCACAAAAATTTGCAGGAAATGGGAAATTCCTAGAGTTTTCTAAACAAAGAAATGGTAGGACTTTCACAGCATGTTGATCTACAAATGCTATCTGTGGTAGGTTGAAGAGAAAAAAAAGGTCAGGTAGGAAACTACTGCTAGAGTGAAGGCCTGAGTTGAAAGTGCTGGACTATCCAAGGGCCAGAAGTAAAGCATGTTATAGGAAGTTGTTGAGACGTAAGTCATTCCAAATGAGGTGACAGACACTCTGAGACAGTAAGTTTACCAGCATTGCATAACTGCTACTGAATTAATAGTAAATATGGTTCTTTTTGTAGAGTAAACTTGTTAATAGAATTCTGTGCTAGTTATACTTGAGATGTGTTCCTTCTTAGGAAAAATAAATATCTCCTAACTTGGTGTAATAAGACATTCTCAGGTATAATAGACAAAACAAAGAGAGACATTTTTCTTGATCAGAATACCCTGGACCATCAATGGAAAGCTTTTAAGATCAAGATTGGTGGCTCATTCATTTTGGTACTCATAGTGTCTAAAGAGTACTCAATAAATGTTTGCTAAATGAATTAATAAGGCCAGGGACTGAATAGTTACAGAAAAAAACATCTGGGTCTAGAATGTCAAGGTGCTACAGAACAAAGCATACTGAGTGTAGTAGATTCCAAATTGTGCAGTAAGACCACTGGTCTCCATCCTTTGGATCAAGGGCACTATCTGTTGAGTGCCTCCTAGAACTTGTCCAAGAGTCAGTTGGCATGGAGAATTTGAACCTTGCCAATTTGTTGCCTTAATTATTTCTATAGCAATAGAGCCATCAGATGGCTCCATTATCTCATTTTTTAAAACAGCAGCTTTCTTCTCAAAATCATAAATCTGGTAGCAAATATTCCACTTAAAAGCAATTTCCTTCTGATTAATTATCCTTCCAGAATTTCCAAACTAGACTTTAGGCAAGGAAGAAAAAAACCTTAAGCAAGCTTTTCTAGAACTGAACATGATCAAATATGTTATCACTTTGTGAAGAATTTCATTAGGACATTATATTACATGTTTGCATCTTTCCTTGAAAATTCCTTAAATAGATATCAGTTGTGGGATAAGTTGTATGAATTCAATTTTATTTTTTGGCTATTTACACCTTCACAGGACTGAAACTCAAAACCACTGTGAGAATTAGAATCCAAAAAATGGAGCTGGGTGTGGTGGCACACACTTCTAATCCTAGTACTTGAGAGGCTGAAACAGGGAGATTGCAGGTTTAAGAACAACCTCAGCAAGTAGTGAGACTGTCATCAACCTAGTGAGACCCCATTTCAAAATAAAAATAGAAAAAATCAGGCTGGAGATGTAGCCCTTGGGTTCAAGCCTCAGAAACACACACACACACACAAGAATCCATAAAAATTATCTCTTTCTTGAAAAGTGAGAAAGTGTTCTGCACATTTCTTCTTTCTGATTTTTTAAGTTGCCCTTAGTAGCTTGATACTACCTTTGGATACATTGGATATGGCATTATGCCCCCCCCAAAAATAAATGAACCGAGTTATATATATTTTTGATATGTAGAGAGAAGGAACATAAATAGACAAATGGCCTGTGATTGAGTTGCTAACAGAAATATTGATAGCCTCAGATCAACTGCAGCAAAATTAAAATTGTTAACTCATATTATTAGCACTATTATAGTTAAGGCAATCTTCACACTTACCCAACTTTTGGTTACTTGTGCTACACATTAGAGCAAGTTATTTAGCCATCCAGACACATTAGTTTGCAATACTTTATCTTATAGCCATCACAAAGAATTTCCATTGCCTCAGGTTAGATATTTTGAGCTTTTTTTCTGATTAAAATGACTGCATTAGGTAGATGTTTGCTAAAAGTTGCTTCATAGTTTTTTGTTTTTTGTTTTTTGTGCGGTACTGGGGATTGAACTCAGGGGCGTTCTATCTTCGAGCTATACCCCCAGCTCTATTTTTTATTCTTTATTTTGAAACCAGATCTCAATAAGTTGCGGAGTGCCTCACTAGGTAGCTGGGGCTGGTCATGAACCCAAATCCTCCGGTCTCAGCCTCCCAAATGCTGGCATTACAAGTGTGCGCCACCACGCCTGGCTTCTTTATAGATTTTTCTAAGCTAAAACATTCTAGTTGTGTTCAATAGCAAAACCTTTGGAGTCGTGTTGCCCTTTACCTGTATTAGAATAGATCCAAGATTGTTCTTTGAGGCAAATTTTGGCTTAGCTCACAAATATTTCCTCTGTTTCCCTTTTTATAAAACTGCATTAAGCCAGGTGTAGTGGCACACTCTTGTAATCCCGGTACCTGTGAGACTGAGACAGGAGGATAGCAGGTTCCCAGCCAGCCCCAGCTACTTAGTGAGTTCCTCAGCATCTTAGGGAGACCCTGTTTCAAAATAAAGAATAAAACATAGGACTGGGAGCCGGGTGTGGTGGTGCACACTTGTAATCCCAGTACTTGGGAGGCTAAGACAGGAGGATTGCAAGTTTGCAGTCAGCCTCAGCTACTTAGTAAGGCCCTTGCAACTTAATGAGGCCCTGTTTCAAAATAAAGAAAAAAAATGGGGCTGGTGGTGTACCTTGGAGGTAGAATGCCCCTGGGTTCAATCCCTAGCACTGCAAATAAAGTAAAACTGCATTAACTTTATCCCTTGTTCTCATGACTACTAATGCAAATAAATATGATTTAAGTTGCCACTGCCATTCTCTGCTTTGCAGATATTATTGGAAATGTCCAGTTGAAAGAAGTAATGTTTATGGAGGATTTCCCGAAAACTGTATACTCTTTTTGGGTGATCTAAATCTTATCTTCAGGCTAATATTCTTTTGGCTCCTCCTGTTATTACTTTGATTAAACTGCAGTGCAAAGTTACACAAACTGCCTAAATTCAGCCTCTGCAGAAGTGGCCTCGGCCCCCATGATGGTTCCATTGCATGCCAGCCCTTCAGACTGTGTTTCTGTACTGAGAACCTGCAGAAATTCAGTACCACAAACAACTGTGCTTCTTCTTTTTTTTTTTTTTTTTTTTTTTCTCGGTACTGAGAATTGAACTCAGGGGTGTTCTACCTCCAAGCTATACCCCCAGCCCTATTTTTTATTCTTTATTTTGAAACAGGGTCTCACTAAGTTGTGGAGGGCCTCACTAGGTAGCTGAGGCTGGCCACAAACCCAGATCTCAGTTTCCCAAATGCTGGGATTACAAGTGTGCGCCACCACGCCCGGCTTATTGTGCTTCTCTTGAGCAACTAGTTTGTTTTATAATTTTGTGGGCATTTTGAATTACATAATTGTATGTGCTTCCTGTCTTTGTTGTGTTGGTTGTTTAAAAATTCAGAAGTGGCCGGGCGTGGTGGCGCACGCTTGTAATCCCAGCATTCGGGAGGCTGAGACCGGAGGATCCGGGTTCGCGGCCAGCCTCAGCTACCTAGTGAGGCACTCCGCAACTTAGTGAGACTCGGTTTCAAAATAAAGAATAAAAAAATAGGGCTGGGGGTATAGCTCGGAGGTAGAATGCCTCTGAGGTCAATCCCCAGAACTGCAAAAAAAAAAAAAAAAAAAAAAAAAAATTCAGAAGTGTACTCATAGCAAGGGCTTAGACCTTATGGTATACATTTTGTGAATTACTTTTACCCCAATTTATTTGTGTGTGTGTGTGTGTGTGTGTGTGTGTGTGTGTGTGTATGTGTGTGGTGCTGGAGATTGAGCCCAGGGGCATTCTACCTCTGAGCTATACCCTTAGCCCATTTTAAAAATTTTATTTGGAAACAGGGTCTCACTACATTGCTGAGAGCCTCATAATGAAGTTGCTGAGGCTGGCCAAGAGCCTGTGATCCTCCTGTCTCAGCCTCCCAAATACTGGCATTACAGGCATGAGCCACCATGCCCAATGCCAATTCATTATTTTGTCTACTCTTAGGTTACTCCACTGCCTTTTTATCTTGTTGTACTGTATATATTTCAATCTTTTTGAATAGAAGAAATAAAAAAAAGTGTGAGACATTTTTGAGGTAAAGAATGAGCCCCTGATAATCTGATCTGAGCATGGTTATTTGATTTCTTTTACCTCCACCACAAGTACATGTATATTTTCACTACTTTATAATGACTCAAAATGTTAATTTGTATGAGTAGGAGACTGACTGGAAGAAAACACAATGATGAGTAAAGGCTGCAGTCAGGTGAGGCAGAATGTAAAGGGAGAAAAAGCCTGTGAGGAAGAAGAACACGTGCTGAGTCAGAAAAGGAGAGTGAAATAAAGACTGTGTGTCACAGTGTGTGGTGGTACACATCTGTAATCCCACTACTTGGGAGACTCAAGGCCAGCCTCCACAATTTAGTGCTGTCCTTAGCAGCATAGATCCTACTTCAAAATAAAAAATAAAATAGGGCTAGGGGTGTAGCTTGGAGGTAGTGGTACTGTGTTCAATCCCCAGGAGCCCCCCCCACACACACATGCATTTGCCCATGCACACACACAAACATACACACCACAGTGTTTCTGTGGGTTGCAAGAGTAGATTGGGTTAGAAGTTGGAAATTGAGAAATACTAGTTCAAAGAAACTGCTTCCTGGCTGGGAAGCAGGAAGAACATGGCTACTTGTTCCAGGGGTTGGGCTGAATATCTGACTTTGGTAATAGCTTATCACTAAGAAGGGAATGGGGGCATAGTGATAACTCTAAAGGGCAGCAGAGGGCAGGTGAGAGTGCAGTGGGACAAGTGGAAAACAGAGTGTTTCTTTAGTGCTCAGGGAGGTAGAACAAGGGAGCTGAGATGGACTGATGACAGTGGTTGGAAGGGTTTGGGATTAGGGGAGACAAGATGCAGGGCAGAAGGAGAATGCAAGCAGGAGGGGAAGCCACTCCTCAAGGAGTCAGGGGAGAGCCAGATCTGGAAGGAGAGAGTCAAGGCCTGGCAGTGGGCAAGAGGACCCAGAGCTCGAGAGACCTGGGGTGTGACCAGCACTTAACGAGGGCTGGCACATAGTATGTGTTCGAAACTTTGTGGACCCTGTATTTCTGTGACTGCCCACCTGCCTGTGGTTTATGTCCTCACATGGCTCTCCCTGCAGGGTGGCTTTTCCTTAAGCTGGAGGAGTGTGCCTTTGGAAACGACTCCCACAGAAGAGAGGAAAGAGATGAATGAAGCCACCACTGTGGTCCCAGTCACCTCTGAGTCATTTCACAGGCTGCACGTCTCCTGTCTGGAAATCTCTTCTGCTAGTGTTAACCTTCTTCATACTCAACTAATTCTTCACCATTTGCATCTCAGCTTTAAAGTTAACCCCTAGAGAAGGTTAGGTCTCCTTACAGAGCTGGGTTAAGACATTCATAAACTCTTAAGTACCTAGAAGATTCTGGTGGCTGTCCCTTCCTCAACCTTAGTAAAAAATAAAAGCATGAAAAAATATTTAATTTTTGAAACAACATACAACAAAATGTGTCTGTGTCCTGAACAACTTCTTTCTAGATTTTCTTCTGATTCAGTGATCTCCCTCTGTCTCCTCACTGCTGTTCAGTGTGCTTTCTTTCTCTGCCTCCTTTTCTGGGCCTTCCTTTGCTGGTGCCCTAGGCAAGTGCAGAGTCTACCAACCAGGTCATTCTGCACTTTCCCCCTTAAGCGTTCCCACAGTGTCCTGGACCTCTCCAAATACTCTGCACACTGGTAGTCATGGCATTGTTTGCTGGTATCTCTTTAACACTTGTCTTCCTCATGAGAATATTCTACAGGCATGAACTCAGTATACAAAATTATCAAGAGCTCAAATGTGTGTTTGCTTGACTAGCCACTCTGAAAAGTAAACAACGTTTAAGTGCCCAGTGAAGAAAATGAGGAGTCTACTGTAATGATAAATTGGACTTTTATGAATAAAAAGGGGATAAAAGAAGATGACCTACTACATGAGAAAATCAAATAGATGTTTTCCTGCACATAATTAATTTAATCAAAGACTTAGTAAGCTACTTAATGTTGTACTCTGGTGAAGCAAATTAATTTCTTCTGGATAATTCCTAGTAAAAATACAATGCATTTTTTTATTACTGATAGTTTTATATGGCCCATTCATAAAATCATAGCAAGCCCTTTTCTGAAATCCAGAGTATTAGACTCTGACCCTTTCCCTCCAAATCACATCTTCTTCCATCATTTATCTAACAAATATTCACTGAGCATTTTTCAAATGCTAGTCGTTGTGCTAAGCAACCAGATGAATAGTCCATTGCCTTAAGAAATTGCCTTCAAGTCCCATTGCCTTCAAGATCATTTGGAAGCAAGTTATAGTTGGATAGGAGCAAGAAGCACTGGCTGCTATTGCACAGTAGGATGACTATAGAAAATAATATATATTTCAAAGCTGGGCGTGGTGGCGCATGCTTGTAATCCCAGCATTTGGGAGGCTGAGACCGGAGGATCTGAGTTTGCAGCCAGCCTCAGCTACTTAGTGAGGCACTCCGCAACTTAGTGAGACCTTGTTTCAAAGTAAAGAATAAAAAATAGGGCTGGGGGTAAAGCTCAGAGGTAGAATGCCCCTGAGTTCAATCCCCAGTACCGAAAAAAAAAAAAAAAAAAAAAAAAAAGAAAATAATATATATTTCAAAACCAAACAGAAAAGTTTGTGTGTGTGTGTGTGTGTGTGTGTGTGTGTGTGTGTGTGTGTTACCAGGGATTGAACCCAGGGGCATTCTACCTCTAAGCCACATCCCCAGCCCTATTTTTTTATTCTTTATTTTTGAGATAGGATCTCACTAAGTTGTGGAGAGCCTCACTAAGTATCTGAGGCTGGCCACAAACCTGCAATCCGCCTGTCTCAGCCTCTTGAGTACTGGGATTACAAGCATGTGCCACCACGTCTGACTCAGAAAAGTTTTTAAAAGTTTCACCATAAATAAATGTTTGAGGAGATGTGTTTAACCTGATTTAAACATTACACAGTGTATACATGTAGTAAAACAATACATGGTACCCCATTAAATATGTGTAATTATTTTGTGTGGTACTAGGGATTGGACCCAGGGACATTCTACCTCCAAGCTATACCCCAGCCCTTTTTATTTTTTGTTTTAAAACAGGATCTCACTAGGTTGCTGAGAGTCTTGCTAAATTGCTGAGGCTGTCCTCCAATCTGTTATCCTCCTGTCTCAGCTTCCCAAATACTGGGATTACAGGTGTGTACCACCATGCCCTACTAATTTTTGTTTTTATGTATTAGTTAAAAATATATATATATTTTTAGCTGGGCGTGGTGGCACATGCTTGTAATCCCAGCATTTGGGAGGCTGAGACAGGAGGATCCGGGTTCTCAGCCAGCCTCAGCTACCTAGTGAGGCCCTCCGCAACTTAGTGAGACTCGGTTTCAAAATAAAGAACAAAAAATAGGTCTGGGGGTATAGCTCAGAGGTAGAATGCCCCTGAGTTCAACCCCCAGTACCAATAATAATAATAATAATAATAATAATAATAATAATAATAATAATAATAATAATTTTTGTGTGTGGTACCAGGGGTTAAACCCAGTGGCATTCTACCTCTGAGCTACACCCCCAGCCCTATTTCCTATTCTTTATTTTGAAACAGAGTCTCACTAAGTTGCAGAGAGCTTCACTAAGTAGGTAAGGCTGGCTGCTAACCTGTGATCCTCCTATCTCAGCCTCCCAAGTACTGAGATTACAAGCATGTGCCACCACACCCAGCAAAAAAAAAAATTTAAAGAAAAAATTTATAGTTCAAGATCAGAGGCATTGCCCCAGAATTAGATTTTAACAGCAGCATAATTTTATGTCTGCCATCTTGCATATAATAAAAATATTATGACCAAAGTATTCAGAAAGGTACTAATAACCTACATAGGAGATTATAGGTACATAGAGTAAAGAAGGTCTACAAGAAGATAAAGTCTAGAAATCCTTAGTTCTGTCACATCCAACTTAAAACCTACTTGTTCTTCCATGATTCAGCTGAGACATGGTAACTTTTAGGGATGGGGCAATACTACTTGCTATTCAGGTTGTACACACACCAATGACCTTGCATGAAGAAACATCCTGTTGGCAGAAAAGGAGATTTCATGTGGTCTACACAAAGCAGCAGCAACGATGTCAGAGTGTAGGTGTACATGCATGTACACATTTACGCATGTGTATGCTTGTGCCAAGAGAAGATATGGAGAAATGATGTCTGCATGTTTTATTACTTAACTCATTTGATTTTTATCCAGAGATATTAATAAGGGTAAAATTGTAGGCTCAACTCCCAAAGGTGATTGTTAGCTTTACACAGAGGAAAATCTGTGTCTCATGATCACAGATTGCACTTCCAGCCCTGAAATGCTACGAGAGAGCACGTAGCTCAGTGGAATAACTAGCATGACCAGAGAGTCAACTGAATCATGCAATGGTGGGTAAGTGTTGTCATTGTAAATAAAGCAGAGGAGGTTACTTTCTACCATCATTGTGGACAAAGGGGGAAAGTCCCTCAATCATAACAGGCAAGCTAAGACACTTTCCAAACTGAACACACATAAGTACATGTTTTCCCCAGCATTTTATCTATATACTTGTACAGAAAGATATATGTCATTTAACCTTGAATAATACAATGGCATATACGAATGCTAATAGGCTTTAGTTCCAATGAGTAATTAATATGAGGTTGCATTAGAATTCCAGGTGACATTTTGTTTTTACTTTTTTGAGTTGTTTTGATATGTCAGACAAGAAATTGCAACTTTCCTCCTGTGTTAATTAATTAAATGGTACATTAGGAGAGATGCCAGTTTTTAAGGTTCCTTTGTTGTTTTTATTTGTAGCTTCATCTGTTGTATTTTATCAAGTTGCTGTTTAAACTCTGAGATAATAGTTTGTAGCTTCAGTATTGTCCCTACCAGCTTCCAGAAAATGAGTATTTCATTACTAACCCCTAAACATGCTCTATGCTGGCAGGTGTGCTAATCTGTTGTCAGAAAGAACCTCTTCTTTTTTTTTTTTTACGGTACTGGGGATTGAACTCAGGGGCATTCCACCTGTGAGCTACACCCCCAGCCCTATTTTTTATTCTTTATTTTGAAACAGGGTCTCACTAAGTTGTGGAGTGCCTCACTAGGTAGCTGAGGCTGGCCTCAAACCCCGATCCTCTGGTCTCAGCCTCCCAAATGCTGGGATTACAAGCGTGCACCACCACGCCTGGCTAAAGAACCTCTTCTTATTTAAGGTCAGTTCATGGACACATCAAGGTCTCGGAATCTTTTTTTTTTTCCCTTCGGTATTGGGGATTAAATCCAGGCGAGCTATACCCCCAGTCCTATTTTCTAATTTTTATTTTGAAACAGCGTCTCACTAAGTTGCAGAGAGCCTCACTAAGTAGCTGAGGCTGGCCGAGAACCCGGATCCTCCTGTCTCAGCCTCCCAAGTACTGAGATTACAAGTGTGTGCTACCACACCTGGCTCTCTCAGAATCTTAACAGTTCTCACTGGAGCTTTTTTAGAACATATAGATGGAATCTGTCTCCAGTTGAAATGGGAAGTCTCCTCTTTCTGGATTTCTCTTCCTGCTCCTGCCCTTTCCCAGGTACTGAGTTCCCAACCTCCCAGAGACCATGGAGATGCAACCTTAGAAAATGACAGAGTAACTGTGTTTTTTCAAAGGGAGTGTTTGCTGCTGTCAATCACCTATTTTAATGTAATTCTGATATAATTTTATTTAATATTATTGATAGTTAATTATTAGAGCCAGGCCTGTAATCCCAGCACTGGGAGGCTGAGACAAGAGGATCACAGGTTCAAGGCCAGCCTCAGCAATTTAGCAAGACCCTCAACAACCTAGCAAGACCCTATTTCAAAATAAAAAGGGCTGGGGGTGTAGCTCAGAGGTAGAATGCCCCTGGGTTCAATTCCTAGTACCACATACACACTCACACACACACACATACACACACACACACACGCACACACAAAATTAATTATTGACACCCTCCTCTCTATTGCAGGTGAGCAAATACAGCAGCTCTTTAACTCCTCTTTCCTCATCTGGCTCAAATTTCTGTTGATTAAATGTTAGAATAAAAGTATGCTTAATTAAATTAGGTTACTTATAGAAAGCTGCAATTTAACCATGATGCAGTAATTAAACACTATACATTCTTGTAACTAATAGAGAAGTTTTCTTCACAAAGAGTTTAATTATTAATAAATGGGGAGATATCAGAGAAAATAATTGTGGAATAAAAGACATCTTTTGTGAATATAAAGTATGGGTATCTCAAAGTCTATGTACTGAAGGTCAAACCTAGAGGCATTCTACCTCTGAGCTACACTCCCAGCCCTATTTTATTTTATTTTAAATTTTGAAGCAGGGTCTCACTAAGTTGTTGAGGCTGACCTCAAATCTATGATCCTCTTGTCTCAGTCTCCCAAGTACTGGGATTTTAGGTATGCATCATGCCTATCTTATGTTACTTTTTATTTTTCTATCTCCAACAAAATATCATTTCTGTAGATGAAAGCAGATCTTCAGTCTCTCACTCTCTCTCTCTCTTTTTTTTTTTTTTTTTTTTTTCAGCACTGGGCAGTGAACCCAGGGGCGTTCTTCCTCTGAGCTACACCCCCAGCCCTATCTTTTATTTTTTATTTTGTAACTGGGTCTCACTACATTGTGGAGGGTCTCACTAAGCAGCTGAGGTTGGCTGTGAACCTGCGATCCTCCTGTGTCAGTCTCCCAAGTACTGGGATTACAAGCGCGTGTGCCACCACGACTGGCTCAGATGTTTGGTATCTTGCCCTTAGTTCTCCTTCCTATCTGTATCCCCAGTTGGTTTCAACCTTCCTCCCCTGCAAGAAATTGCCCTTATTTCATCATTCAGACAGATTGAGGCTTTTAAAAGCTGATGAATCAACAGAAGCCAGAAAATTATATAGGCAAACTGTATGTTTAATAACAGTGTGCAATCTGATTACTGTAAGTACAATTTTTTTTCTAAAAAAATTTCTGTTCAAACAGAGTTTATGTGAATAGCAACCTCTGTTCTTTCAGACTTACTTGAGTGGAAAAAATCCCTTTGAGGCGATAACAGAATTTGTGGTGCAGTATTGATTAATCGGTAATGCAAATTAGCTTTGAGCTTACCATCCAAATGTGGAAAAAATATATTTGAATCAGAAAATAAGACCCTCAGTTCTGGCTGTGTGCTTCCTTAGGTGGGTGATACCCTCAGACACATCTCCCTCCTAACAGTGATGATTGTTACCTTGGGAAATTAAAAAAAAAAAAAAAAAGTCTGTTGACATTTACTGTCTTACCTAAAATAGAGACCCTAAAAAGAAAATATTGTTAATTATAGCTGTCAGTAAACTCAATAGTATTTCACTTATCTCAGCCACATTTTTAAAACCACTAGACCACTTAATGTTCTCTTGACACCATCAGGTCATGGTAAAATGACAGCAATTTGGTAATTAATTGATTTAATATTGAGTGCCAAGAAACAATGGAGGCTCAAACCCCACAAACTCCAAATCCATTAAATTATTCCATTTTGAATGTTTAAAAAATAAGCAGATTTTTCAATAGCCATTTCGTTTTGAGTTGTATGATGATAGCACCAAGAATTATTAGTTTGTGTAGTATTAGGAAGTTTTCAGAAGACTCAAGATTTAAGCTGATGTATTTCATAAGGAAAAACTATTATCTACTTGCTAATTTAGCTGAAGATATTTATTTTTAATGTGCACACCCAGAAACAACAATGTAGCACTGAATTTTAAATTCTCAGGAATAGTTAAGATTCACAGTGCTTTGAGGATGCTAAAATTGATTTTTATCATTTTGTCAATTCTTTTTCATCGTGCCTTCTCTGGGTTTATGCCAGAGGTGCAATGTGAGATGCAATTACATTTATGGATTTAATGTTGGCACTGTCCAACAATCTAGATGTATTCTCAGATTATAAGACATTTTATAGGAGTTACTCTTGGTTTTCCTTAAAATTATTGACAGGCTTTTCTTAGTGTTTCCCAAGGTCTTATTTAATCTTACAACATGAATTTGTAATCATTTAGGAGTTAGAAAAGCTATGACATATGCAAATATTAACCTGACCCCCATTGGCATTTTAATCCACTGCTACCAGTTTAAGCCACCTACCAGGCATTAAATAACAGCAACAATAGATTGATAATAATACATACATACATACTATTTATTGTGCATTTTCTAGGAGCTAAGCCCTGAACTAATACTTAACACATTGTTTTATATAATCCTCTTGGTAATCCTGAGGATGGCATGGTTATGTCAATCATAAGGCCAAAATGGTTGTTAAAATACTGAAGTACTTCCACTGGTCAGAGAAGAGCTGCTGCCCTGAGTTCCTCAAGTGCTCTCTGTACCCTTTTTCTTCAATTACCCAAATCTTCTCCTAGGGACCCTTCAACCTTTCCTCCTCAAACCCCAAAACCAAAAGGTTAATACTGTGCACAGCAGGGGGGTCCAGAGGACCCCTGCTCAAGCCGCCAGAATCCATTCTGATTGGTTGGTACTCAAACTGTACCAGTTAAGTATTTTGGTTATTAACAGAGACATTGTCATCCCTATTTTGCAGCTGGGGAAACTCACATAAATATGTAAAACTTATACATCTTGTGCAAGATCACCCACCTAGAAATTGTTAGATCCAGGATTCACACCTAGTTCTCTCATTAAAATCCTTGCTCTTAACCTGTACTAAAGGGCAGGAAAAGCCAGCCGGTCATTGATATTGACTTCTCAGGCCCAATGTGAATGGTTTTGGAACTTTGTCTGACTATTTATATGGTGAATTTCTCATGATGTTTTTAATACTCATCTTAAAGCTGTGAGAATATGGTTTTCCTAGCTTGTTCCCAGCCATAATAACAAACATGCAAGTATTAGGTTAATGATGGGTATTTGCTAACATCCTACAGTCACTAATTTAGCCCACATTGTATTTTGTAAAAAACCTCTCCAAAGGTAGAAATTACCTTCCTTATTCATTCATTTTATCATGGTGCTCCCAAATCAGCAACCTTGATATTCAGCCTAATCATTAAACATACCAAGAATGTTAAGTTACAAAAGTAATGTATATATACATATAAATATCTGTGTATATATATAAAATTGTATTTACTTTTACTTATTTTAATGTCTAAAATCCAAATATCAATAGTTGAAACCCCTTGACATTATATTTTGCTTCTTCTGTTTCATCTACCATGTCTTTCTCTCCAGTCCTAATTTGGTATCCATTTCAAGGTGATTTTTTGTTTGTTTGTTTGTTTTGTTTTGTTTCAGATACTGAGGATCAAACCTAGGTCCAGACACATGCTAGGCAAGTGCTGTACCACTGAGCTACATTCCCAGCTAAATTTGGTATCCATAATGTCCAAGTCACTTATATAATTCCATCCTTAATATTACAGGAAATGCTAATATTATTATCACATGCTATTTTTTCTTTTCTTTTCTTTTTTTTTTTGGTACTGGAAATTGAACCTAGGGACATTCTACCACCAAGCCTCACTCCTAGCCCTTTTATTTTTTATTTTGAAACAGGGTCTCCCTAAGTTGCTGAGGTTGGTCTCAAACCTGCGATCCTCCTATCTCAATCTCCCAAGTACTGGGATTACAGGCATGTGCTACCATTGCCTACCTGACATACTATGTAGGCAGTTACTTAGACCAAGACAAGAATCAACAAGTCCTCTGACTACCTAGCCATTTATATTTGGCAAAATGCAACAAGGCTTCCAGAATTGGATATGCCACATGTGCCGAAGCAGGAAAATCTGACTACGGGGAAAAACAAGTAACTTTGGACATGGTGAATGGAGCAGTACATTTTACCTGTAGGTGATGCATAGAAGCAAAAGGCAGTAAGGCCTCTCGAAGGTTGGCTTGTCTGACATCGGAAGCAGGACCAAGGTGTCTTAATGGAGACCCAGCATTACAACTAAAGACAGTCTAGCTCTTTCTCTGGAGCAGCCCCTGTCTATCACTTGCTGCGATATTGTGAAATATACCTGTAGTCTGATCCTGCATTTCCTGACATATAGCTCTGGAAATCTGGAATCTCTGGAGAGTTAAGACAGTCTTTGCATGCTAATGAGATGACTGGTGGCCAGGGATTCTAAGATAACTTCAGATGGGGGCGATTTGACAGGGGAACCAACCATGTGATTAGAGGGTTGGAGCTTAAAGTCCCACCCCTTGACCTGGGGAGGTGGATGGGCTCACTGTGAGCTGATAAGCCAGTAGCTAGTGATTTAATCAATAACGCTTCCTTCATGAGGTATCCATAAAAATCCCAAAGGTCTGAGTTCTGAGGGCTTCCTGATAGCTGCTCACCTGGAGGTTCCTGGAAGGTGACCTGCCTGGGAAGGACATGGAAGCCTTACGCACCTTCTCCCATGTCTAACCTGTGTCTCTCTTCCATCTGGCTGTTCATCTGTATCTTTTAAAATATCCTTAATAATAATACGTAAATGGAAGTATTCCCTGAGCTCTGTTCACCACTCTAGTAAATTGACTGAACCCCAGCAGAGCATCTTGGGGACCCTGATTTATGGTCAGTTGTCACAAGTACAGACCTCAACTCCTGCAACTGGAGTCTGAGGTGCTGGGCAGTCTTGTGAGACTGAACCCTCAACCTGTGGGCTCTGCCACCATCTCCACATAGATAGTATAAGAACTGAAGTGGATTAGAGGACTCCCAGTGGGTGGTTGCTGTGGAATCCACTGCAGCAGTGGTTGGTGTGTGCCTGTGGTGGCGGTGGTGGTGGTGGTGATGATGGTGGGAACCCATGGATCAAGGGTCATAGAAGTGTTCAGTCATGTGAGAGTATAGTAGGAGAAACTGAGCTTGTTTTTTTCCTATAGCCTCCCACTTGCCCATTCAAATCTGCAGTGGGCTTTTGGATGTATCTGAGGCTTCTGGGACCAACAGGGGAGTCAATAGTACCAAGCAACCTCACCCCAAAGCAGCAGTGCAGGAGATACCTGCCTTTTCTCCTGAGCCCCGAATAACACCTGAGGCCCAGGTTGTGGCCACACAGCTCTCTGGTGATGTTTAATCCTGGGTTTCTCAGTAGCATTTAGGAAGGGATGCAGCCTGCCCCTGCATAACCTTCCCGCAGGTTCTGTGTGGGTAAGGGAGGAGTCATGCTCAGAAAGTTGTAGGAAGAAAACTGAAGCTTGGCTTACTCCCCATCATTCCACCCCAGGGGACCAGAACTGGTGGGGGAGAAGTGAAGGCAGGAGCTGTGTGGTTACTAAGGACAGGAGGTAGAGTGGGAGTCCCCTGGGGCCCGAGGGAAGACAGAAGGGACTTGGAAGGGAAGGGCTGAACTTCTACCACATCTCCTGGAGAGGCCTGAGCCAGTGAGGATTGTCTTATTCTTATTTGCTTGCAGTGTCCCTCCCACTGCCCTCTGGGACCTAGGAAATATCTTTATAACAAAAAAAGTCATCGAGGTTTTGGCCAGTTCTGTGCTTCTGAGGCCCACTCTCTGAGACTAAGTAGTACAGTCCAGTAGTTAGGGAGATACTGTTAGAAATGTGAGCAGACTCCCCCAACTCGTGGGACAGATTCATACAAGAGCAGCCCTCATTTCAGCACATTTGTTGAGCTCCTCCTGTGTGCTGGGTCTGTATTTGTGTGTGTGTGTGTGTGTGTGTGTGTGTGTGTGTGTGTGTGTGTGTGTGAGTGAGATACTTAGGATTGAACTCAGGGGCATTCTACCTCTGAGCTACACCCCCAACCTGATTTTATTTTTTATTTAGAAACAGGGTCTCATTAAGTTGCTGAGGCTGGTCACAAACCCGTGATCCTCCTGTCTCTGCCTCCCAAGTACTGGGATTACACGTGTGCACCACCATATTTGGCTTGGGGTCTGTATTTGCTGTAACATAGCTTAAGGGAGATGGGGCAAGTGAGGGCTGCCTCACCTGGAAGAGATGGTTAACTAGACGCAGGATTAGGAAGGCTGTCTTAACATATTTTGAAGTTGATCAGAGGGGACATTCAATTTAGCAAACCTCCTAATAGATTGGCATGGAATCAGAAATATATTTTATTAATTTATAATGAGGAAGAAAATTTTTAGGAATTGGGGAACTCATTGTTTAGTTTTTCTTCCTCTCATTCTCACTGAATAAAAAATGTAAGAAGCCAAGCTTTCAGAAGATACCTTGAAAAGCATATGCCTAGAACAAGAGGAGGTATTGAGGAAAGTCTTATATTGTTTAATGTCATCATATTAAGAGAAACATATATATTTGTGCTCTAAGGATATACTTGTAAAGCAGACCAGATACTTGTACAAATTAGATGGGCTCATTTTCTTCAAGTTACAAACTAACTGGTATTTATATCTTCTTTTCCTATATTTTTGTAACTGACCAGATCTCTTTATCTCTTTATTTTTCTTATCTTCAATATGTTCATTTTGAGCCAGGTGTGGTGGCGCATGCCTGTAATCCCAGTATTTGAGAGGCTGAGACAGGATGATTGAAGGTACACAGCCAGCCTTAGCAACTTAGTGAGACCTTGTTTTTTATTAAAAAATAAAATAAGGCTGGAGGTATAGCTCAGAGGGAGAATGCTCCTGGGTTCAATCCCCAGTACCACATACACACACACACACACACACACACACACACACACACACACACACACACAATGTTCATTTTGTTTCTTTTTTTTCTTTTTCGAACTAGGGATTTAATCCAAGGGCATTCTACCTACAAGCTCCTTCTTGCTAGCCCTTTTTATTTTTTATTTTAAAACAGTCTCAGCCAGGCATGGTGGTGCAGACTTGTAATTCCAGGACTTGGGAGGCTGAGACAGGAGGATCATAGGTTCACAACTAGCATCAACAACTTAGTGAGGCCCTCTGCAATTTAAAAACAAAACAAAAATAGCTTGGGGGGTTGTAACTCAGAGGTAGAGTGCATCTGGGTTCAATCCCCAGTACCACACACATACACACACACCCAAACAAACAAACAAAATAAAAACAGGATCTCGCTAAGTTTTGTTTCTTTAAGATAACTTTGTGGTAATGCCCGCTTGTAATCTCAGTACTTGGGAGGCTGAGACAGGAAGATGGTAGTTTCAAAGCCAGCCTCAGCAACTTAAGCAAGATTCTCAGCAACTGAGACTCTGTCTCAAAAACTAACTAACTAAATTTTTAAAAAAGTATGGGGGTGTAGCTCAGAGGTAGAATACCCATGGATTCAATCGCCAGTACCAAAAAAAAAAAGAAAGAAAAAGATGACTTCATGCATATTAGTGTTGATTTTTGGCTTAATACCCAGAAGCAATCTTGTTTTCTATTCTTCAAGGGAATCTTTTTATCCCATGTACTATTTTTTCCTGTATACTATTTATGTGATTGTTGAACTTTTAAAAGTTCAGTAATATATTCATAACTTATCATTTAATTGTTTTGATATTATTTCCAATTTTACAGTAGTTTTGTAAATGGAAGAAAGGGGGACATGTAAATAGAATGAATCAGTAACAGTCTAGGATTGAAATTAGGGTTTCCTAATGTCTAACCTTTTGATAAATTTGCTAGCTTTCAAAAGTTAATTCTATATTATTAGTGCTATTTTAATTAGCCATGCTTATTATTTAATTGGGCACTTAGGTGCCAATTAAAAGAAAAAAAATCTCATTATATACTGGGAAAAACAATTGATTAAATTTCCTAGAAGTAAAATCCATGGGAGTTAAAAAATGTTCTGTAAAATCACTGTCACCTGGGTGTTCTGTTACTAACTGTGTCTCCGTGGCTCAAGAAAGTTGCTTAAGCAGTTTTAAATCCCTGTCAGTTTGAAATCAGCTAAAGCCAATTTGGTTGCCAATTTGGTTCCTTGGTTAGTACACAGACATGCACTGGGGTCAAGTCCTGCTGGCTACTCTGTGGATTTTCTTCTCCTTCCCTCCCTCCCTTCCTTCCTTCCTTCCTTCCTTCCTTCCTTCCTTCCTTCCTTCCTTCCTTCCTTCCTTCCTTCCTCTTCCTTCCTCCCTTCCCTCCCTCTCTTCCTTCCTCCTTTTCTTTCTTTTTTTTAAAAAATTTATAGTACTAGGGATTAAACCCAGGTGCATTCTACCTCTGAGCTACACTCCTAGGGCTATTTTTTGTTTTGTTTTTAAGTTGCAGAGGCCTCACTAAGTTGCTGAGACTGGCTATGAACCTGAGATCCTCCTGTCTCAGCTTCCTAAATACTGGGATTACAGGCATGTGCCACTGCTCTGTGAATATTTTCTCCTCCTCCTCCTTCTCCTCCTCCTCCTCCTTTTGCTTGTGGTTTTGAATTCTGCCCTGGTTAGGCTTGGAAAATCACCTTTCCAGGGGAGCAGGCAGTCCACTGATCTGCACCTGGTTAACCTCAGGATTAGCTATTAATGCCACTGGGTTTTCTGGTGGAAAAACAAAAGGGAGGGAATGTCATCATATACTTCAACCCCCAGGGAGGCTTCCACTCCCAAAACATCATTCCCATTCCCATCTCCAAAACATCCAGGGAGTTAATACTTGCCTAATATAGTGATTTTTCAGAATAACTTTTTTTTTAATATTTAGATTTTTATCTTGTACTCCATTTTTCTCCATAAACGGGAAATGTATAGAGGCTAGTAGTTTTGTTATTTGGAGTAAATTCCCAATCCCAAGTGCTCTGGTGTGATGTTTGTATCACCCTCAAAACTTATATGTTAATGCTAAGCCCCAATGTGATAGTGTTAAGAGGCAGAGCCTTAACACTGTCACAAGGACGAACCCTCCTATAGTAGGGTTAGTGTGCCTAAAAAAGAGGCCTGAGGGGGTTTGTTTGCCCCTTCTACCTTGTGGTAACATAGAGAGAAGGTATCATCTATGAAGCAGAGAGTGGGTCCATCAGACACTGAATCTGTTTCCACCTTGATATTGGACTGTGAAGCCTTTAAAACTGTAGAAGTAAATTTCTGTTGCTCATAAACCGCCCAGTTTGGTGTATTTTGTTATACCATCCTGAACAAACTAAGTCACCAAACTCAGAGATACTGAATATAAGAAGATTCAGGGGTAAGCTTAGATTACTTTTTTTTTTTTTTAAGAATACTTCAAATAATTATTGGATATACCTTTTTATAAGAATTTAAAATATGTAAGCTCATGGAATTTTCTGAATGGCTTTCTATTGTGGTTAAAGCATAACCAGTTGAACTTTACAGAAAAAAGGAAATTGAAACCAGAAATATTTATGCCCACTCCTTCAAGCCAATAAGAAAATGGAATTCACCAGATTTTGAATTCTTGGCTCCCATTACGTAGTTATCTTGTTCAGACATGCCCTTTAGTGGCTAAAGAAATAAGTCTCTTCTATCCAGGAGGGAGTACAGTTAGTAAACTATGCTGGAAATGTGGAAAACATGTAGATGAATGTTTGGGAAAAAAACGCTCATTTTTAATGGTAATCAAAGGAGTGCAAGTGAAAGCAACTTTAAAACAGCATTTTATATCTACTGAAAGAGCAAAAAGAGATAGCATTTAATTATAACTGTTGTCAATGTTCAAGTGAAATTATATGCTCATTCTTTGTTTACAATTGTATACATTAATTGGGGTAAAATGTGACATTTGATGTGTAACGATCAAATTAGGTCAATTAGTATATCCATCACCTTAAAAATTTATCATTTCTTTGTGTTGGAATAGTCAAAATCCTTTCTTTAAGCTGGTGCATGCCTGTAATTTCAGTATTTGGGAGGAGGAGATAGGAGGATCACAGGTGACTCTCAACAACCTAGTGAGACCCTGTTTCAAAATAAAAAATTTAAAAAACTGGCTGGGAGACTGGGCATGATGGCTCATGCTTGTAATCCCAGTACTTGGGAGGCTGAGATAGGAGGTTCAAGGATAGCCTCAGCAAGTAGTGAGACTCTCATCAACCTAGCAACACCCTGTTTCAAAATAAAAATAAAAATAGAGCTGGGGATGTAGTTTGGAGGTAGAATGCCTCTGGGTTCAATCCCCAGCACTACACACACACACACACACACACACACACACACACACACACACACACACTCACAAATGGCTAGAGATGTAGCTCAGAGATAGGATGTCCCTGGGTTCAATCCCTAGTAAAAAAAAAAAAAAAAAAAAAAAAAAAAAAAAAAAAAAAAAAAAAAAAAAAAAAAGGAAAAGAAAAGAAGAGCCAGATATGATGGTGCATGCTTGTAACGCCAGTACTTGGGAGGCTGAGATAGGAGGATCACAGGTTCATAGCCAGCGTCAGCAACTTATTGGGGCCCTTCACAACTTAGACCCTGTTTCAAAATAAAAGAATAAAATAGGTCTGAGGGTATAGCTTGGAGATAGAATGTCCCTGGGTTCCATCCCAAGTACCACAAGCACTTAAAAAGAAAGAAAAAAATTCTTTCTTGTGACTTTTGATATACAATATTTATTGCTAACTAGCATCTCACTACTGTGTTAGAGAACACCAGAACTAGTTCCTCTATTTTTGTGCCCAATTACCAACCTTTCTCTATACTCTCTGAAATTCCCAGCCTCTGTTAACCTCTATTCTACTCTCTATTTCTATGAAATCAACGTTTTTAGCTTCCACATATGTGTGATAGCATATAGTATTTGTCTTTCTGTGCATGGCTTATTTTACTTAACATAATGGTCACCAGTTCCATTTATGTTGTCACAATGACAGAATTTCATTTTTTGTGGCTTAAAAATGTGTCTCTTGTATGTGTATACCACATTCCTCTTTATATTCATCCATTGATCGATACCTTGTTGATTCCATATATTGGCTATTGTGAATAGTGCTGCAATAGACATGGGGATGCAGGTATCTCTTTGATGTTCTGATTTCATGATATACCCCTAGGAATGAGATACCTTGATCATAAGTTAATTTTATTTTTAGTTTTTTGAGGAACCTCTATACTGTTTGCTATAGTGGTTGTGTGCTCCTTCTGGATGGCACTGTAAATTAATACAATCTACTAAAACAGGAATATGGCAATAAAAATAATAGTTCTAAGTACAGTCAATCCTTCTGTTCTATAAATTCTTTTTTCTATTTCATAATACAAATGTGTAGTACAGAGACTAAACACAGAATCCAACAGCTCACAATGGTGAGTAGTGATTCTATAAAAAAACAAAAACCTTGTGTGTGTGTGTGTGTGTGTGTGTGTGTGTGTGTGTGTGTGTTAGGGATTGAACCCAGGGGCATTCTACCTCTGAGCTATACCTCCAGCTCTACTTTTATTTTATTTTTTTAATTTGAAACAGCGTCTTGCTAAGTTACTGGAATCGCAGTTTCTTGACCAGTTTACTTAGGCTCTCTACAACTTAGTGAGACCCTGTTTCAAAATAAAGAATTAAAAATAGGGCTAGGGGTGTAGCTCAGAGGTAGAATGCCCCTGGGTTCAATCTGCAGTAACCCCCCCCCCAATGTTTTATAGTTTCAATAAGGAAAATGTGAGCATTGGGTATTTGATAGTATTAAATAATTTTTCTTAATTTGTGGGGAAGTGATAGTATTATGCTATTTTAAAAATCCCTTTTTAGCCGGGCATGGTGGTGCATGCTTATAGTCCCAGTACTTGGGAAGCTGAAACCAGAGGATCCAAGTTCGAGGCCAGCCTCAGCTATTTAGTGAGGCCCTCCGAAACGTAGTGAGACCCTGTTTCAAAAATAAAGAATAAAAACAGGACTGGGGGTGTAGCTGGGAGGTAGAATGCCCCTGGGTTCAATACCCAGTACCACCAAAAAAAAAAAAAAAAAAAAAAGTCCTTTTTAAAAAGATGAATTTTAAAATACATACGGAAGGAATTATATATTTTAGGTTTGCTTCAAAATAATTGGGAGGTTCATCAGGGTGGGGGATGTAGCTCAGTGGTAGAGTACTTGCCTAGCATGCACAAAACCCTAGGTTTGATCCCCAGCACTGCAAAAAAAGAAAGAAAAATAAAAGCTCACATCAATTTTATTTTGCAACTAAAGCCTGTGGAATGTTACCCATGTGCTTCAGACCTTTCCATTTGAAAATTTATTTATTCCTTTGAAGGACTCCTTATCTTTCTTCACCAGAGCCTATTTAGAGCTTATTTCTGCTTCAGGGATTTTGTCTAGCTTTCCCAAACACTTTAATAGCATATGAACTAGTTCCCACATTTGTTTCTTTAAAAGACACACACACATGCACACACACACACACACACACACACACACACACACACACACACTATTCTGCTATTAAAGTGTACCCCTGACCTTGGCATTCTTATCCTAAAGGAAAAGTTGTAAAATCTGCGACCAATTAGCCCTGTAGACCCTTGACAAATGTACTTAATGTATTAAGCAAGAAGTGTGATTGAAGCAGAACTAACTGGGGGACAAAATTATGTGGGAATAGCTACAACAACAACAACAACAATGTACCTTTACTGATGTCTTACTGAGCTAAGTACATCATGTACATTTAATCCTCACAGCTCCCCGAGTGGCTAGTACTATTATTATTCCTACAACACAAGTGAGGAAGCTGAAGTGTGCAAACTGTAGACAACTTGCTCTGTGTCACATAGATGCTAGACTGGCATAGCAGAGGTTGGAACTCAGGTCTTTCTGAAGCAAAAGTCTGTGCTAGGCACAATTACACAAAACTAGTAGTTTTTTGTTTGCTTTTTTTCTTTGTGTGTGTGTGTGTGTGTGTGTGTGTGTGTGTGTGTGTGTACCGAGGGACATTCTACCTCTGAGCTCCACCCCCAGCCCCTTATGATGCTTCTGCTACTGATTATTATCATCATCATCATCATTATTATTGTTTGTTTGAAAACAGGGTCTCGCTATGTTGCTAAAGCTGTCTTTGAACCTACAATCCTGTTTCAGTCTCCCAAGTACTAGGATTATAAGCATGCACCACCACACCCAGCAAAACTAGCAGTATTCTATTCAATCCTGATTTCCTCCAAACCTTCACTGTGCAGAGCAATATACAGCAGACATTGCCGTGTGAATGTTGCGATGGTTAATTTTGTGTCAGTTGATCAAACATTATTCTGGGCTTCTCCTCAAGGGTGTTTTTGGACCATCATTTCTCTTCATAGCTCTCTGCCTGCTGGCTTACACTATAGATTTCAATTTGCCAGTCTCCATAATCATTTCAGCCAATCCTTATAATAAATTTCTTTTGACAGATACATAGATAAATAGATGCATCCAGTTGGTTCTGTGTCTCTGGAGAACCCCAACTAATATAAAAGTATTTCAAGAAATCCAGCCAGGAGAAATCCACTACATTTACTGACACAGAAATTTAATATGAAAGTGGTCTGTTCCTCCCATGAATCATACTCCTGAAATAACATGTGTCTAAAACTCACGAACAGATGATCCTACTTGCTATATTTGATTTTGTCTCAGAGGTCTCACTAAATTGATGAGGCTGTCCTAGAACCTGGGATCCTCCTATCTCAGCCTCCCAAGTACTAGGATTACAGGCATGCACTACCATGCCCAGCGGTCATCATCATTTTCCCCCCATATTATACATTAGTAGAAATGTAGACTTTCTATTGGTCTTTAATACTACTATATGGAATAAATTTATTTTTCAATTCAATACACCTTGGCAGGCCTCATGGTAGGCACTGTAAATAGTCTCTGACTCGAGTCACTAGTTGGGAGTCTAAGTTAAACCATTACAATATGATATGACACCTGCTGTATTGGAGGTATGTCCTAGGTGCAACTGGTTCAAAGAAGTGGTGTCTAAATCTACAGCAGAGTCAGGAAGACATCCAAGAAATAATGGTTTTAATATAAAAAGTAGATTTGGGTAGATTATCACAGACTGGTTGCCTTTTTAAACATCCACTTAAGGCAGGCCCCACACTGTATCAACACAAAAGGAGTCCTTATCCTACTTTTTTCTTGCGTTTTGGCCTTCTCTACCTGGTTCCAGAGTTAACAAAGATTTTACTGTAATACCCAAGAAGAACTTCCATGTTTTCCTGGGCAATTTCATTTTATCTCTTTCTGTCCTGGAAGGGTGGATTTCAGAGCGGCATTTTGCTGAATGAAACTTTACGTGACCCACATGTGGTCACATCCCTTTTTCTCTTGTAAACTTCAGGTCAATAATGTCAGTCTCTGACCTACAGTAGCAGACCTGCAGGTGAAGAATGATTCATGTTTCCACTGGTTTTCAAATGTAGTTACGGATTTTGAAACTGTTTAAAATAACAAGCTCTCCTCCTTTTTCACCTCCCCTGGATTAGTTTTCATTATGAGCCATCCCTGGGAAGTCATGTTTCAGAGCTTGATCCTCATTGACATTAATGAGACTAGTTGACATTAAGCAGCCCCTTTATGCCTATTTGCTCAATTAAAAAAAAAATTTTTTTTTTCAGTGCTGGGTGTTGAACCTAGGGGTGTTCTACCTCTGAGCTACAACCCCAGCCCTTTTAAAATTTTTTAAATTTTGACACAGGGTCTTGCTAAGTTGCTGAAGATCTCACTGAGATGCTGGGCTTGCCTCAAACCTGCGATCCTCCCACTTTAGCCTCTCAAGTACTGGGTTTACAGGTATGTGCCACCATGCCTGGATCCAAAACAAATTGAATCACTTCAATACATGCAAAACGTATACCATGCTGGTAAATTGGACTCCTTTGACAATTTGCATCTCCTAGCAACTTTGTTGATCTCATTAGAGTCTTTACATAGATACACATTTTCACAGTCAGACATGGTGGTGCACACCTGCAATCCCAGTACTTGAGAGGCTGAAACAGGAAGATGGCAGGTTCAAGGCCAACATCAGCAACTTAGTGAGACCCTGTTTCAAAATAAAAATAAAACTGGGCTGGGGTATAGCTCAGAAGTAGAATGTCCCTGGGTTCAATCATCAGTACCCCCACCCCAATTTTTTTTTTCATATCTATTGATAGAGTAGAAAGTATTGGTCAAATTTTAGTCATAGTTCTATGGTTTAAAATGGGCCTATTTTTGTGTGAATATGTATATGTATGCAATATACATATATATGTGCAATGTGTATATATTATACATACACACATATATATATATTATATTATATATATATATATATATATATATATATATATATATTGCTTAAATCAAGAGAGGTTAGGTAAACTTCATTATCATAAAAGGGTCTCTGCCCTTGCTGCCCTTTCCCTCACAGAATGGCATTCTGGATAGCAACATTAGGAAAGGAGGAGATATTTCGAGCCAAGACAGATCTGTGACTCACTGGCCAGGGATATATGACGAAGACATATATGCGGTGTCTTGCTGTGCGGAAGGTGTAAGAGTTTGCTGCTGTCTATTTGGGGTTGGGGTGGTGGCTGCAACAAAGTTCAGTTTGTTTCATGCAGGGGTCAGTGGCCAAAGAGAATCTGATGTGAAGGGGCTGGAGACCATACTGTAAGCCAGAGAGATGTGTCTGTAAGATGTACAGCCCCCGACATGAGCCAGTAGAAGCATGAGACAGTGAGGACTCCAGATAGCTGCTGAGGTTCAGAGCTAGGCTCCAGTTTCACAGAGATGCAGGAAGGAGGTATGAATAGGCACGAAGGGCCAGCTATGAGCTTGTCAGTTTCAGTGATGCTTAGATAGAAGTAGTGGCTCCTGGGTGCTCATTTGGCATCAGGACTTGCTTCTCATCATGGGGAATTTAGGCCAGAAACTAGGCTCATCTCCAGAGGAAGTTGGCAGGAATTAAGCTTGGACTGAGGAAGGGTCAAGGTTCCAGCTAGCTGTGATGGAGTTCACATTTGGAATCCAGTACTAGCTGGGGGTAGCCCGAGAACTAACAACCAAGGACTTGAGACATGGTGGTGCATGCCTATAATGCCAGTACTTGGGAGGCTGAGACAGGAGGATTGCAGGTTCCAGGCTAGCCTCACTAACTTACCAAGACCTTCAGCAACTTAGTGAGAGTCTGTTTCAAAATAAAAAATAAAAAAAGATCTGGGGGCATAGCCCAGATGTAGAATGACTTTGGGTTTAATCCCTAGTACCACAAGAAAAAAAAAAATTATATGAATTCTTGGTATTTAAAAATTACAGTTTTTTATGACAACCTTTGGAGAAATTTACAAATTTGGACCCAAATTTGGCATATTTCTTTTTTTCTTTTTTTTTTTTTTTTACAGTACTGGGGATTGAACCCAGGGGCATTCTACCTCCCAGCTATACCCCCAGCCCTATTTTTTATTCTTTTATTTTGAAACAGGGTCTCACTAAGTAGCTGAGCCTGGCAGTGAACCCAGATCCTCCAGTTTCGGCCTCCCAGGTACTGGGATTATAAGCCTGCGCCACCACGCCTGGCTCGAATTGGTATATTTCTGAATGGTGCCTTAAGATAGTTATGTCATCTAGAAAATGAAATTAAAGTTATACATTTATTTGTGTGTCTGCCCTATATGCAGTCCGCAGTACTTGGAAACTAACCACCACAATACTGGCTACCTTGCAGGAAGACATTTCTGGAGCATTTTTCTCTTTCCATGTGATTGTCACCTGTTGGACCTCATAATGATACATGTATACTTGTGGCTCCAGCTCTTATTTGCTAGTTCACTGCTAAACCTAGATTAGATATGAACTCATTTCTAAGCTCTGGTTTAATGGCAGTGCTCCATTGTTCTCTTTCTGACCTCTCTACATTTTCTTTATCTTGGTAACCATAGAGACGATTTGGAAGGTGAAGTTGAGCCAGATCAGTGGAAGGCCACAGTCACATGACTGCTGTTTTTGATGTTTTGAAACAAAAGGTAAAGGGTTGAACCTTGAGCAGCAACTATTCTGGCTTTGAGGGGGCAAGAGAGGGAGGGGCTTACTGCCATGCACTCTGATCTCTGCACTCCCAAATTCTTGGGTCTCGATGTCCACCTCCATGCTATCATTCTCTCCCACTTGGATTCACTTGTCCTTGTCTACTTCTGTTGATCTGGCTGTGTCTTCTATCCAGGTGTACATCATGTGGAAGTTTGAGAATTACAGAGGTCTCTTTGGAGCTGGAGCACCTGATTCTCAACTTCCTGCTGTGTAGGATGGAAATAAAACCTACTTCTCAGAGTTGGTTTGAGGATAAAATGAAAAAACAACAAGACATATTTATGTATGTGCTTCAAAGTATATAGTATAAACATTGTTTATTTCTCTCCATATTAATCTTTGTCCTCTGACCATTTTCATGTTCTTTTTCTTTTCTTTTTTTTGCGGTCTGAGATCGAACCTAGGTGCATTCTACCTCTGAACTATTCCCCCAGGCCTATTTTGTCAAAAGATGGGGACATACAAATGTTAAAGACACTCTTGGGCTTCAATGAAACCAATAGAGAATCACATTTCTGGGCTGGGGATATAGCTCAGTGACAGACAGAGTGCTTGCCTAGCATGCATGAGGCCCTGGGTTTGATTCCTAGCCACACACACACGAACAATCCTCAATGATGATTCTAGATTCTAGCCATCCTCAATTCTTTTTCAGGCTCTTTGCCCTTTATTTGATATTGACATATACTTTGTCACAGAATAAATGATAATACAATATTCCACATATAGAAAGTGGTTCATTTTCAGCCTGTTTAGTGAAATGATATATCAGCTGATTGCGACCTCTAACTCAGCATGTGAGGGTTTTGCTTTGTTTGAGTGGATTTTTAAAAATCAAATGTAATCTTTCTCAATTAGAATGCAAGATTGTTACAAGAAACAGCGTGTTTCTTTCCTTCTCCCTCCCTTCCTCCCTTCCATCCTTCCTCCCTTCCTTCCTTCCTTCCTTCCTTCCTCATAATTTTGTAATGGTAAAAGGGAAAAATACTGATATTTATATTTCTGGAGTGGGAAATAAAATTTAATTTCAGGTTATTTAGTAATTTTAGTTCACTTACAATCAACAGGTTACATTTTATTAATGCTACTCCTGCTCTGGACAAGGAAGCTATGCACATGAATTTCATTTCAGACCAAGAGACAATATCTCGTATTTTTTACTTTTGCACTAAACTCAATATCTTATATTTCTTAAGTTAAGAATAAACTCCGTAACCATGACTTTTGAAGTCAGAAATGCTCAAAAACAGGTTTTAAAACCCCATTGGTAAAATAATGAATTGAAAGTGAGAGTCTTTAAACATTAACGGAAGGGCAGGGGGCATAGCTCAATAGTAGAAAGCATGCTTAGATTCCAAAGGCCCTGGATTCGATTCCCAGTACAAGAGTAAATACAAATTTACTGAAATATGTGTTTTTAATGTGAATTTTAATAATTATACTAGTGATTCCATATGGGTTAAAATAAATAAAATCTGGCAATTGCCCCATATCAATATACCTTACCCTCCTCTATAATGTTCTTTTTTTTTTTTTTTTTTTTTTTTTTTTTGCGGTACTTGGGGTTGAACTCAGGGGCATTCTACCTCCGAGCTATACCCCCAGCCCTATTTTTTATTCTTTATTTTGAAAATGGGTCTCACTAAGTTGCAGAGTGCCTCACTAGGTAGCTGAGGCTGGCCTCGAACCCGGATCCTCGGTCTCAGCCTCCCGAATGCTGGGATTACAAGCGTGCACCACCACGCCCGGCCTCTATAATGTTCTTAAGCAATGAGACATTTGCTGTGACCATGAACTGATTTGTAATCTCACAGGCAAGATTCTTTCCTAGAGGCAATATTTTACCTTTATAACTTTTTTTTTTTTCTTTGAGGCCCTGGGGATTTAACTAAAGGGCATTCTACCTTCAAGCTACACCCCTAACCCTATTTACTTTTTTGCTGTAGTGGGGATTGAACCCAGGGGTATTCTACCTCTGAGCTATACCCCCAGCCCTATTTTTTATTCTTTATTTTGAAACACTAAGTTGCTGAGGGCCTCACTAAGTAGCTGAGGCTGGCCACAAACCTACGATCCTACTGTCTCAGCCTCCCAAGTACTGGGATTACATGCGTGCGCCACCACGTCCGGCTCCAGCCCTATTTTTTAATTCTTTTTTGTTTGTTTGTTTGTTTGAGGTACTGGGGATGGAACCTGGTGGCATTCTACCTCTGAGATACAGCCCCAAGCCCTATTTTTTATTCTTTAGTTTGAAACAGGGTCTCACTAAGTTGGGGAGGGCATCACTAAGCAGCTGAGACTGGCTGCAAACCCAGATCCTCCAGTCTCAGCCTCCCAAATTCTGGGATTACAAGTGTGTGCTGCCATGCCTGGTTTCATAATGTTTTAAAAAAATTATCTTGGAATATCCATGATAAATCTCTTGAAGTGCCCTGTAAATTCAGATCAATATTTGAACCACCAGAGTTAATAAATTAGACTATTTAACCAATTTTCTATACTTTTAAGCCTAATCCATGAGACAGTATCTGATAAATAATTACTACATGGGACAAGCAATTTTTTAAAAGCTTCCCTATTTATTCATTGCCATTTGTCAAGATGCCATTCCAGTCTGTAAGGGGTTGGTTATTTGATTTTATCCCCTCTGGACACCAACATGGTGCCATCCATTTCAGTTATCTGTCTGCTGTGGGAATGAACTACAGTTCACAGACTCAGCTTTGCAGGGAATATTGAGTGTCTTTATTTCTCCCCATTCTATAGTGCAAGCAGAGCCTTTACTCACAGTCATGATGGATCTGGTCACAAGATCAGGCTAAGATTCTGGAGAAAACCAGCTATTCTGGTTAGTGACAGTGGCCCACGCTGGTATTTGCTGAAGTGCCTCTCATCAGCATGGTGTGAGAGCTTAGCTGCTTCTGGACCATGCCTAGGGCAGGAGATTCATGGGGGAGCCTGAGAGCCTCTGTGCCTGGGGCCTGTCCTCCCTCCTAGGAGGACCAGTAAGCCTCCCTCTGAGGTCTTGCCTCCTCCTCCAGGCACAATCCTCAAGCTATGCACAGGTCCCTGCACTCAGAACCCACTGACTTCTGACCTTTTCCAAGCTCCCAGAATCAATCTCAATCTCTCAATCTCCCCCTCCCTCCCTCCCTCCCCTCTCTCTTCCCTCCCTCCCCTCTCTCTTCCCTCCCTCCCTCCTCCCTTAAAAATGCTCTCTTCTGTCTTGTTCTGCTTCAGGATAGCCAAGGCTACGACTTCTATGGATTTCAGTTTTACAGAAATCTAGAAGAGCCTCTGATTTCCTATGTATGTTTTCAGCTAAAATTCCCAAGGAAACCCGGCATGGTGGCGCATTTTGTAATCCCATTATTTGGGAGGCTGAGACAGGAGAATTGCAGGTTCCTGGGCAGCCTCAACTACTTAATGAGGCCCTTCACAACTTAGTGAGATCCTGTTTCAAAATAAATAATAAAAAATAGAGCTGGGGATGTATCTTGGAGGTAGAATGCCCTTGAGTTCAATCCCCAATACCACCAAAAAAAACAAAAAAACAAAAAACAAAAACCTGAGGCAAGAATTACAAAGGACTTTCCTTCTTACTTGATACTGGAGGAAGTAAGAAATGGGATAATTAGGTAAATCCTAATCTAAAAAACAATCCTGATATAGATCTGTACCAATCCCTTAAAGAATTTTTTTTTTTTTTTTTTTTGGTACTGGGGATTGAACCCTGGGGCATTCTACCTCTGAGCTACACCCCTAGTCCTATTTTTTATTCTTTATTTTGAAATAGGGTCTCACTAAGTTGCTGAGGGCCTCACTGAGTAGCTGAGGCTGTCTGCGAACCTGGATCCTCTTGTCTCAGCCTCCCAAGTACTGGGATTACAAGCATGCACCACCATGTCTGGCTTAAAGACGTTTTTTTAACATGGGATTTTATAAAGGCAATAAAAGAACTTATGGCCGATTAAATCCACTCTAGAATGAAATCTTCAAGTACTTTGCTATAAATTACATTAAAGATAAATACACAATTCTGAAATAAATGTCCAGTGCCTTCTGCAGCTGGGGAGGGGGATCTGGTAGCCTGGGTTGAGGTTTGGTCTGTATTTGCCCCTCCCCCAGCTACTTCTGGACCTTTTCCATGTGTGTTCCATGTTCCTTGTCTTATACTGGGATATCAATTTGTTATAATTGGGCCCATTTACATTAGTTATTTGTCCTTTGCTAATGTTGGCTTGCAAAGTGTTCTTTAAATTCTGTGGAGAGCCGGGCGTGGTGGTGCACGCTTGTAATCCCAGCATTCGGGAGGCTGAGACCGAGGATCCGGGTTCGAGGCCAGCCTCAGCTACCTAGTGAGGCACTCCGCAACTTAGTGAGACTCGGTTTCAAAATAAAAGAATAAAAAATAGGGCTGGGGGTGTAGCTTGGAGGTAGAATGCCCCTGAGTTCAATCCCCAGTACCGCAAAAAAAAAAAAAAAAAAAAAAAAAAAAAAAAAAATTCTGTGGAGATACTTTCTCCTCACATTAACCAAGGAGGGTGGTTCTATCCAGTAGGCTGAAGGACCTGGCACCTGTTGTACCTGGTAACCTGGGGCTTTCACTCGTGAGCACATCTCTCTCTCCAGCACACTCTTTGTCTCCTATTTTCTTTGTGCATTTCTTCTCTTGCCGCAGCTTATGGGGGCATTTTGAATTTCATATATTAGAATCATGCTCATTGGTGATATTGTATTTTAACTTAAGTTTAACTTTAATTTCAGTCAGTCTTTCTGAAATGTGGTGTATTTTCTTCCTTCATTAATGTTAATCCTAATAACAAGGGAACCTAATATTCACGGACCAAATATTTCATGACTGTGCTTTCCTCCTATTAACTTGCAACCATCCTATGAGGTGTATACTCATTCTTTCCATTTTGGAAGTAAAACACACATATTCAAGTAAATTGCCTAAGGTTAACATCTTGTGACGGGTGGAGCCAAGCTTTAAACCAGACAGTCTGGTTTTAGCACCAGCTCATTTTACTACTATGCACTAAGATCTTTGTTAGTATGTTCTACAAAATGCCTCACTAGAGCTGCCCTGGGTTCAGTTTGAATGAAGTTAAAAGTCAGAAATGTGATATTACAAGGAGCTTCCATAATGTTTTTGTAAAGTATTTTATGTAGAAATATACCTTATGCAGTTACATAAATGTTTGTTTTCTAAGCTCAAAGCTATTTATTTATTTTTATTTTTTTGTGGTACTGAGGATTGAATCCAGGGGCATTCTGCCTCCAAGCTACGCCCCCAGCCCTCTTTTATTTTTTAAAAAATTCAAACAAGATCTCACTAGGTTGATGAGTTTCCCTACACGCTGAGGTTGTCCTGGAATTTGTGATCCTCCTGCCTCAGCCTCCCAAGTACTGGCATTACAAGCATGCACCACCAAGCACAGCTTAAGCTATTTTTAAAAAACAAGCTCATCTGGGTGTGTGGCTCTGAAAGAATAATTTTAGTTAGCCAGGAGTAGTTTGAGTTTGCCTTTTAGTGAAATAAGTTTCCAAGTAAGTTGCTGTAGGCCTCACACTGGTACCCTGCAGGGTCTGATAAGTTGGAGCTTGCCGGCCTCACCCTCTGGGGAAAAGCCTGAGTGGGAACCCCCACCCACTCTGGAAACCCCGCAATACTGATAACCCCAGCAACCCCCCGCCCCCCCCCAGAGAGAGCAGGCCCGTGAGACTGGAATAAGCCCTGAGTATCCATGGGGAGGCCGAAAGGGCCAAGTAAAGACCAGATGGCCCAGATAACCTGATTAACAGCTTGACCCAGGTAGGGGGAAAAGGCAGGACATACTGTAGATAAGACATGCTTCTCGCTTTTTGATGAATGTTCCAATTCTATAGGTTTGCTGTGTTTAAAAGTTTAAATAATCCAATCATGTATGTGCATACCTCCCGCCCTTGAAAATGCCTGCGCTTGTGTGACTATGCATTTTTTGACTATAAAATATGCCTGAATTCCTTGCTCGGGACTCAACTCCTGAGTTGGGTCCCAGCGCTGGTTTCTGAATAAAACCTCCCTCCTGCGGTTGCATCAAGATGCGTCTCCTGCGAGTGATTGGGTTCGTCGTAAGTTCTGGGACGGAGAGGGGGCCTCTGGGGACCGTTTGGGTCTTTCAGCACATGCTTGTAAACCCAGTACTTGGGAGGCTGAGACAAGTGAATCGAAGGTTCAAGGCCAGCCTTGTGATGGGACAGTATTAGAAAATTGCTCTGGTATTAATTTCCAAAATGTTAAAAGCAGTCAGAGACTGGGTGCTGTGCAAATACTCAGGCAGAGAGAGGTGGCAGCTTCTCTGCCCTTCGTCCTAATGTTTACCCATAGTAAAACCTTTAGCCTCAAAAATATGCAGAGACAATTGAAAACCCTAAGATCGCAGTGACTCTCCCTGGCTCACTTCACAGCCATAAAGATAGCAAGAGCCTTAAGCCTTGCTCTTAGAGATCACACACAGTTACACATGCTGTAATTTGTGCCTCTATTTCCCTCCTGTTCTTTGGGGTCCGGAAAGTAAACTCCATGTGCTGCTTCAAAGACCCCATAGTTGATGAGCAACCAATACAGCCCAATACAATAGGGTTTGTAAAAGCAAGATAGATCATTGACCCCTGCACTTAGTAAGCACACTGTTTCAAGATAAGGAGGCACCACCTGGCTAAGGCATAAGTCACTAGCCTGTTGCCTTGGTAACATTGATAAGAACATGCCAATAGGAAAACTGTATTTAAAGACTGGGGTCTGAGGGGTGGGGAAGGTTCCACTTTTGGGCTCTCCAGTGTGTCTGCCAGGCACTCTGCTTTTCTTTACTTCCCTTTCTATTTCCTACTGATTTTGTAGTAAAGGTTTTTGTTAATGCTACAACCAAGCCATCTATTAGTTTCAATTTCCCAATTCAATTTATTTTCTTTGAATCAAGGAAAAGAGCACCCAATGCCATTAAAACCATAACAAGCCTCAGCTACTTAGTGAGGTCCTCTGAAACTTAGTGAGACCCTGTTTAAAAATAAAGAATAAAAAATAGGACTGAAGGTGTGGCTCAGAGGTAGAATGCCCCTGGGTTCAATCCCTAGTTCTGCAAAAAACCCCACAAAAAACAACAACAACAAAAAAACAAGCTCTATAATGAAGCTCATTTTGTAAAGAACTATGTTGAATAAGGGACTGTGAAAATAGCAAGTGTCATATTTGTCCTGTTTTTTTCTTTCTCTCAGTGTTTTATTTTTGAAATGTTTGTAGGTGTTGAATTCCCTATTATAGGAGGGGCAATTTTTTACTTTGAAAAAAAATATCCAGCGTTTTCTAAGAATTTCATTATCACATTAATTTAATGAACTTCCTGTAGCTTTACAAATATTAGCCACTGTCCTCTGGCAACAGAATGGAAAAAAAAGAAAACGTGTCCTTGAGTTACTGGCCTCAGGAATGCTAGGCTTATAGGGGAAAGTTTATTCTTTGTCAATTCCAAAGAGCTTTTACAAATAAATGGCGTAGAATTTACCCATTGGTATAAACAGGAATCCCTTATCCTTTTCATTGATCAGAACTTCAGTTGGTGGACGGCTGTTTGTCCTGTGAAGCTGGAGGCCCATGAAAAGTACCCATGCTGTTCACTCATATCTCAAGCCATCTGTATAGATCTGAGTGAGATAGGACTTGGTATTAGGCTAGTGGTCAGATCTTCCTTTCTAAATGCTTACTTGATGTAGAATTCCCTTCATAAGCATCCTTGTCAAAGGTCTGTGCTGTGTCTTCTAGAACAGTCCACACACAGAAAGCCCATCACTCTTCAAGGCAGCCCCTAACTTCCTCCTGTTCTTCCCTTTCTCCCCTGGCCTCTCTCCATTCTTTTTTTCTTTTAATCAGCTTCTTATGTCGTCTGCTGGTTGTTTTTATCATTCTTTCAGGGCCATACAAAACAAATCGATTCTCCCTTACAATTAACTAGAGACAATTACCATTACTGTATCCCTACCCATCCAGTGTAGAGTCACACTGTATCAAAGGTTATAGGTTCCTTTAAGCTTATTTATTTATTTATTTATTTATTTATTTATTTATTTATTTCCCTGGGGATTGAACCCAGGGGTGTTCCACCTCTGAGTTACACCCCCAGCCCTGTTTTATTTTTTATTTTGAAACGGGGTCTCACTAAGTTGTGGAGGGCCTCACTAAGATGCTGAGACTGGCCGAGAACCTGTGATCCTCCTGCCTCAGCCTCCTGAGTCATGAGATTACAAGCGTGTGTCACCACACCTGGCATTTATTTATTTATTTATTTAGAGGTACTGGGGATCAAATCCAGGACCACACACATGCTAGGCAACTACTCTACCATTAAGCTTTAGCCCCAGTCCCAAGTATTCTTTATAATCCAATAGTAGCTAATGTTTATTGAGTGCCTATTTTGTACCAGGCACTACATGTCCACCATTCCTAGTCCTTACAACCCTGCAAGGTGAGTCAATGATAGCTAATACGTATTCATCCTTTATAATCAGTTCTTCTTGAATATAGTAAATACAAGTAAAGGACTTATAAGGATAGCTGACGTATAGTGACACAATCAATGCTAACTGTTAAACTGTTATTATCTTCTACTTCTGTAAAAATTTGGAGGATTTTTGACTCAACTAGTATCCTACATTTATTCTTTTCTCTTTCTCTCTGTCCTTATGTTTCAACTTGATAGAAATTAACCTGAGGAAACCTATTGGCTCCTGATGAACTATTTCTCCAGCTTTGTTCATTTTGATCCTTAACACCATTCAAAAGAATGCTCAAGGATCAAGGGTAAAGGTCAGCATTTTTCAAAAGCTTCAGGTTATTCTGGGCCAGGCTTTGCATGGTTTTTTGAGGTATACTTCTTCCATGGGAGAAGCACTATCCTGAATAGAAAGAATGCCACCTGCAAGCTGACTTTCAGCTCTAACAGAGGACCACTAAAAATAAAGCTTCCCTCTGCGTTTCACATATTAAAATTCACCTTGAAAACACTGCAGCTTTTCTCAGCTTAATTAAAGGGAAGGGGAAAGAATCTTGCTCTAGGTTGATCAAGTGTGGGGCTGGTCACACTCCAGCCTGACAGCTGGTATATGAAGGCATTTATTGTTTGGGGAACATCACTTAGTAAGAAGACATTTGAATTTTACAATTGTTTTTTTTAGGATACAGTATTTTAACTCAGAATTACTCTTTTGCTCCTATAAGAATTAGCTTGGACTTAGGGCCAGTTTCCTTGGGCTCTCACTTCTTTGAACTGGGAAGGACTCGTGGAACTGGTTTAGGTGGTTAGATAGATATTGACAGGCAGAAACCTATGGCTGCTGATCTGGGATGTTCTGCTGGAGGAAGGGAGATGCTCTGGCCTGAAGAATTCCCAATTAGATTTAGAGAACATGGCCAGGCACAGTGGTGTAAGTCTGTAATCCCAGTACCTGTAAGGCTGAGACAGGAGGATCTCAGGTTAGAGGCCAGCCTGGGCAACTTAGTGAGACCTTGTCTCAAAATAAAAAATCAAAAGGGCTGGGGATGTAGCTCAGAGGTAGATCAGCCCTGGATTCAATCCTGGGTGCTAGACTCAATCCCATGTGGTTCTGGGAGCTGTTTTCACTCTGAATATGATTGTGTCAATTCGTAACTTTTCTGTTTTGTTTCTTCCTTGGTAACCTCCTTATAACTTTAATTTTTGTTGTTGTACTGGGGATTGAACTCAGGGACATTCTATTTCGGAGCTACACCCCCAGGCCTATTTAATTTTGAAACAGGGTCTCACTAAGTTAGAGAGCCTCAAGAAGTTGCTGAGGCTGGCCACGAACCTGTGATCCTCCTGTCTCAGCCTCCCAAGTACGGGGATTATAGGAGTGTGCCATGAGGCCCAGTTTATAACTTTAATTTCATATACAGTTAAGCTTCCTCCCAAAGCACACACGATTCCCCCCTTGTTATCAGCTGTCACAAAATGTCAGGGCTAAATGCAGAACCTCATTTTTCCTGAAGCACAGGAAACGTAAGCAGTAAGCAGTAAAGCTCCCAAGAAGACGATTAAGAATTACAGGGCTAGGAACGAATCAGGTATTTCCCAGCCAGACATCTAGTTCCACCCACTGCAGTTCAGGAAGCACAGTCTGTGAGTCAGGGACATGCCACTTGGGTAGTCACAGCTGCTTGAAAATATCCTGCAAGGATAAAATTGAGCTGTTGAAGACCTAAGTGTAGGAGATTCTGGGGGAAGTGGTTGTAGAGAAGAAAAGGATGAAAAGGGAAGAAAACAGAGATGGGAGAATTGACTAGAATACTTTGTTGGAGTTCAAAGACAGAGAACCTTCCAAATAAGAGCAGAAATGCCAGCAAGACCAGGTGGACATCACTGGAGACAGGGATCCATTAGAACTCTGAAGGTGGAACTAGATTCCACCTAAAGTGAAGTGTTATATGAAAGTAGAAGCAGTGAGTGGAGACCAGAGTTTGGCAATGACAGAGAGGAGAGGGGCAGGTTAGTGCACTGCTGAGCAACTTAGCCTAGGTTTTTGGCTTATTTTATTTCTGGGGCAGAGGAGGCTTGTTTCAGAGGGTAGACAGAAGAAGAGAAGGGCCAGTGAATCAGAAGAGTGAAGATGCTAAAGGGGGAGTAAGAAAGGGGCGAGACCAACAGCCATGGGGAGAGCAGATGGCAAAGGTAGCAAAACATTCTCTGTCTAAAACTGGTAGAAAGGGTGAAAGACAGTGTAAAGGGAGATTCTTGGAGGCAGAATGGAGAGGAGACCAGG
>PVLC010001627.1:83299-122888 GCA_004027655.1 Graphiurus murinus
AAAAAAAAAAAAAAAAAAAAAAAAAAAAAAAAAAGGGACACAGCTGGCTGCATGCTTAAACTTTGTAACGTTCAACAAAAAAATGGGGCAGTTGTTTACGTTGTCATGGCAAGAGGCAGATAATGCAGTCCCATCGTGACGTGGTACAAATAGCACAACTTGTCATAACGTATGCAGAGGAAAAGTACAGACTCAATTTCATAACTGTGTCCTGTGAAATATGTACTCCTTTCTCTGGGAGGATCCCAGAAAAGCCAGTTATCAAGTTTGGTGGCTGTGGTTTACTCTGTGAGTAATAAATTCATCCCAACAAGAAGAAAGACCTATTATGAATCAGAGGTAGAGCCTGGAGGAAGTCCACCCTTGGTTCTCACTATCAGATCAAACTACTCAAAAGGCAGAAGAACCGGTGAAACCTGCTGTGAAGGAGCTGGTCCTCCAGTCCTTCAGCCCTGTCTGAGAAAGTTTGCTGCCTTCAATGGCTAGGTTGAATGACTCTTCCAGGCAACGAATGCTCTTTGCCCAGGAAAGGTAGCTGCTACCAAAGGTGTGATATGGGGGGGGGGAGGGGTGGCCCCACCCAGATCCTCCCTTTTCAATCTGCCCCTGTGGCATGCAACTCCCTCTAACCTGTCCCTTCCTGGCATCCTCTATGCTTCTGGACACACTCCTTTTGGGATCTATAAAAGGAAATAAAAGGGTGGTAGCAGGACTGGGAGGGCTGGTAAGTGAAGCAGGGCGGGACTCCCTTAATAAGACTTTCACTTCAAAGAAATGTGAGTCCATGGGAACTCCATAATGTCTAAGTTGATGCTTGTAAGGGCAAAAGAATGTGGGAAAACATAATTATTGCAAAATAAATCGTTGGAACCATCTCAAGTATCATGGATTAGTGACAATATAGTTGAATTAGGTAATATGACCATGATAGATGAGATTATCTGGAGTTAAGGGGTCCTAATACATGAGTGACTTGTGGGTCTCTACTGGGATGGGTCAGTACTCCCTAAGAGGTGTTTAGAAATTTGTGGGCTATTTTTGGTTATTGTAGTCATCAGGGAGCATCTCACATTTACAAGGGGTGATCTAGTGAGGATGCTAACTGTCCTACACAAACTGCACAGTAAGTACATCCACAGGAAAAGTGGTCCCACTGAACATGGCACTATCACCCTGTTGAGAACATAGAGTCATAGACACAGTACTAGAGAATGTCCCTCATAGCACTGGATTTAACGGCTTCTAATTTTATGAATCATGTTATTTGAAAATACAATCCAATTAAGTTGGATATTTAAAACTACAATTTCAGTGTCATTTTCAAATATGAAGTACAATATAAGTACCTAGGAACAACCTTGGAGTCTGTGGAGAATGAATAAATGTCTTCAAAATAAGGTATAATAAATGGCCTGGCAATTGGTCAGGTTTCTCATTGTTTTTCTTTTTTAATATTTTTATTGGTGCATTATAGTCTCACATAATAATGTAAATTATAGTGATAGTGACATAAATGCACACAGCATTTGGTGGGCTTTCCCCCAGCTCTCTCCCCTCTCCCCGTCTCCCCATACAGGGCATTGAGGTTGACATTGGTATCTTACATATGTATACAATGTCAATGGAAGTAATTCCTTCATTGATCCTCCCTCTCCCCCTACCCTCCCTTAGACCACTTCCCTGGCTCCACTGAAGTTTCTTCTCCATTATCTAAGGTCACTTTTATATCCCAATTACTCCCTAGCTCCTCATATGAGAGAAAACATATGACCCTTCACTTTCTGTGATTGCAGGCCCCCTCATTTCAAAACTATGAAATGAAAATTCTATATTGGAGGGTGAGCTGTCAGCAAGCTAAGGAGTGGGAGGAGTTTGCATTTGGAATTCTGAGCTTCAGCCTTTCTGTACTTTGATCTCTTTCCCAACAGGAAGCTTTCTGTCATCCTTCCAGAAAGCCTTAATCTAGGGACTCTTTAGCTCAGCACAGTGCTTTACAGTTGAGCAATCCTTTACCATTTACCATCCTTGGTTCCTCTCTGTCCCTCATGCACCCCCTCCTCACTGCCATCCATCAACAAGTCCTGTTGGTCTATCTCTACTTTTCTCCACTTTCCAGTCTACCCAGGGTTAGGCTATCACCGTCTCTTTCCTGGACTCCAAAAATACCCTTCAATCTGTTTCCTTGGTTCCTACTGCCTTTTTTCCTTTAATCCCAATACATTCTCTCATACCAACCATAAGAATCTCTTAACCATTATTCAGATTATGTCATGCCTTAGCTTCAAACTCTCCCATATCCTGCTTTGAACAACCTCCTTTCATGCCCCCTTTTTCCTCATCTCTGCCTCTTGCCCCTAGTTCACTGTGCTCCAGCTGCACTGTGCTTCCTTCTCTTCCTCAAACACACTCATCTCCTTGTCTGCCTGGTGTGCTCTTTAAGTGGCTGGCTGGTTCTCAGGATTTAGGTGTCTGTTCCAATGTCACCCTTTCCAGATTCCTTCCTGGGTCCCTCACCGTCTCACCTAACATAGCCTCCTTCCTCCTAGTTGCCTGGTTTCCATATTCACTCTGAAATTTATCCTGTTTATTTCTTCACATTTTTACTGTCTGTTTCCCTCTATTAGAGTATAAGCTCCATCAGACCAGGCTTTTGTCTATTTTCTTCAACATTTCATCACCAGCCTCCAGAATAATATCTTTCACATATTAATTTGTTCAATGGGTGTATGAATGAAATTGATTTTTTTCATAACAGTTATGTGAGACTGGCAAAGAAAATATTCTCAATCTTTTCTAAAGACCTATTTTATAGATTCTCTATATTTGAGAGACCTGGCAGGACCCAGGTCTTTCAAGTCCTCTACACTGAATTCTTCCTGTTTAATAGTTCGTAAGTGCCAGGCATGGTTGGAGGCTAAATCAGGAGGATCATAGGTTCGAGGCCAGCCTCAACAACTTAACAAGACCTTGCTTCAAAATTAAAAAATAAAAAGGGTTGGGGTTGTAGCTCAGAGTTAAAATGCCACTGGGTTTAATCCTCAGTATCCCCCCCCTCTCTTGCCCCATACAAATTCATAAACAGTTAATCTTAGCCAGCTTCAAGGAAGGAAAAGAAGGAAGTGGGGCCCTTAGAAAGAATGTTAAAAGTCACACTACATACACATTCACGTTCACAAAATTGTAGCCACAGCCCAACAAGGAGCATTCCCAGCTGCCATGTATTGTCTCTCATCTCTTCACTATATCCACACAAAGGGTTCCTGGAGGAGGCAGGACTGCATGGTGGCTCACAGTGTAGGCTTTGGAGGGAGACAAACTTGTGTTCCACTCCTAATTCTATGACTTATTAT
Organism: Graphiurus murinus; assembly: GCA_004027655.1. NCBI lineage: Eukaryota > Metazoa > Chordata > Mammalia > Rodentia > Gliridae > Graphiurus > Graphiurus murinus. The sequence goes on from PVLC010001627.1 coordinate 86,650, forward strand.
GTGTTTGTGATTGTTTTAGACAAATTAATGATCTTTTCTGAGACTCAGTTTTCATTCTTTTTGAATGGGAATAACATCACCAACCCTATAATGTTCTTTGGGGAACTAAATGAGAGACTGTGTCTGGTGTTTGATGTGATACACATACTAAATTAAGGGCATGGTGTCAGCATGTCAGAAGGATGGAACTGAATAGGCCTCAGGGAAGCTTAGTTTCCCAACACTGCTTTCCTTCCCCTATAGTTTGGGGAGGGAAGTTAATTCCCAGTGTTGAGAATGGACAAGCCCTCTGGCCAAGCCACTTACTTCATACTTTGAGGAAACTCAAGATGAGAGAAGGTGATGACTTATCCGGGTTCTCTTAGCTAGTGGGATAAGAACTGAAGACAAGATGGAAATGGAACCAAAGTAGATGGCTTCTTGTGTTAGTCAGCTTTCTGTCACTGTGACAAAATATGCCATAAAAGGAGGAAATATTTATTTTATTTGCAGTTTCAGTGGTTGCAGTGTATGATCACTCGGCCTCATAGTTTTGGGCTTATGGTAAGGTAGAACATCATGGTGGGAAGGGCATGGTGGGGCAAAGCTGCTCACCTCATGGTGGCCAGGAAGTAGAGAGAGAAAGGCGCCAAGGCCCCAGTGACCTGACTTCCTTCCATTGGGCCCCACTTCCAAAAAGTCCTACTGCCTTTCAGTAGTGTCGTAGGCTGGTGACCAAGCCTTCAACATATGGCTTTTGGGGGCATTTAAGATCCAAATCAAAACATTCCTGTTTGACACTCTTTCTTCTCACTGTTGACCTCACAAGGCATGGCAATCTCCAGTTTCCCCCTGATCCTTTTCTTGGCCAGTACACACAATAGAGGCCAGAGGGTCACCTTGGGGTAGATACTATTACATGGAGAGGGCACAGCCCTCCCTTTGGGGAGGTCCTGGTGTCCTCCCCAAAGCCCACTTACTATGAGATTTGGGCCAGTCACTTTCTCTCACTGAATATTAGTTCTACTATATATAAAACAAAGACAATAATAGTATCTATTCTTATGGTTATCATAAGGATTAAATAAAATAACCTAAACAAAAATTGCCTGCAATATAGCAAACACTCAATATAAAACCTGTTTCTAAGCTTGTATTAAGTTATTTTAAGTGTTTTTTCCCCTTACAGGGGAAGAGATAGTTTTGTTTATATAATACAATATACTATATGTAATAATATCCCACTAATCTTGGAAAAATATAAAATACATAGGTCTGAAGAAATATATTGATTACCATTGAATATTAATACCAAGAAGAACAATAAAACACCACATTTGAGTGGTAAATTAAGTCCTATATCACACATGAGACACTAAAAAAGCAAACAATGAGACTGTATTTTATTAAGTGCTAGTACTAAAACTTGAGTTATAGGGGCTGGGAATGCAGTTCAGTGGTAGAGCACGTGCTTACCATGTGTGCGGACCTGGGTTCAATCTCAGCACTGCCTCCCCAACAGGTATAAAATATGTTGGAATAAATTTCTGCATGGACTATACAGAGTAAACATATTTAAAAATGGGCACAAAGCAAGCAGCAACATAAAATAAATTGGAATGATTTCTATATAGGTAGTGAAAGCACATGTAGCCAAACAAATATTTCAGTAAACACTAGCACAAAGGACAGGAGCAAATAATTACATTTGAAGGAACGCCAATATCTTAGTCATACAGACAACTGAGTCAAATAGGTCACAGAATATTAGTATACAGAATATAACAAGTAAACAAGTAGAATCCAACAGAAACCAGCATTGCAGTCAACACCACATCCCCATAGCAGTGAAGAGAAGCAGGAGAAAGGCCCCGGAGAGGTTTTACTGTTTATTCCCAGAACTTCTAGCCCCTGCCAGCAGCAAGCCTAAACTTTGTATCTCTTCCTCACTGGGTGTCACTACACTAGAAGTAGAGGCAGCATTCCCTAAGAATAATAAATCCACGTTTTTTGAGACTGATTTTGCCACTATCTTCTGCTTGACAACAGTGTGTTTACTATCAACTCATTGCTTATCTTATTGCTTCTTCAAGTCTTTGTAATCTTCTTGGTTGTTGCAAGATCTGAATTCTCTTGGCAACGCTATTATGGTCTTTTCTCTCAAAGTTATAAAACATTAAACTCAATCCAATGTTAGAAGAATGCTTGTATTGCCGGGCATGCTGGCACCTGCCTATAATCCCGGTATTTGGGAGGCTGAGACAGGAGGATCACAGGTTTGAGTCCAGCCTTAGCAATGTAGTGAGACTTTCAGCAACCTAGTGAGACTCTGTTCCCAAATGAAAAATAAAGAGGCTCAGTGTTTGGGAGGCTGAGAAAGGAGGATCCGGGTTCGTGGCCAGCCTCAGCAATTTTCAAGGCCCTCCGCAGCTTAGTGAGACCCTGTTTCAAAATAAAGAATAAAAAATAGGACTGGGGTGTAGCTTGAAAGTAGAATGCCCCTGGGTTCCATCCCTAGTAACACACACACACACACACACACACATATTTTTTAAAAAAAGAAGAAAGAAAAGGAGGAGGAAGAAGAGGAAGAAGAAGGAGAATGTTTAAGAATGCTTGTATTGCCTTTTTTTGTATGTATATGTTGCTGGTGGCCCAGGGTCTGGCTCATACCAGGCAAGTGCTCTACCACAGTGCCCCCCTCCCACCTCTTGTATTGCTTTTGAACCATGATAATGCCAACAAAACAAAACGAAAACAAAAAACCCATACTACAAAGTGAAACAGAAATTATTATAGGGCTAATATAAACTCTACGCTGATTGACTTTGTTGTCAGAGAAACCCTACAGGGTGTTTTATGTTGTTGCACCCCACCATTAAGAAGCTATCATAATTGCTATTGCCTGTTTTTTATTGCACTCCTTGCCTCCTGGTGCTGCAATTTTTATTGATAGTACTTAATTTGACTTGGCATGATTTTGGGGTACTTCTTTTAGTAAGAAAAAATACAAGTTTAAATCGTGTGTGCACATATACACAATTTAAACCCCAGAGAAATTCGTTTCCAATGGCAGCCTAGAAATCTGAGCATTACTATAACTTATTTCAGTGCTTTTTAAAATTCCAGAATCCCTTAGGGTACTTGTTAAAAACCCATGTTCAATGTCACTGTTCCCTGTCCCTTCAAAAGCTACTGAATTAGAATCTCATCTTAACAAAGTTCCCAGTTGATCCTAGGCCTATTAAAGTTTGACGACCAGGGCATTTCATCTTGGAGTGGATGTTCTTTTCTCCTCCATGTCTTGGTGAATGTGTAAAAGCCAACTGGAAGGAACAGTCCTCCTCTTGGGTATTTGTCCCCGATGACCCACCAGGTGGGGCTCTGCTGGAATTCCCAGGTGCTTTAAGCTTTTGGATTTGTGGTACTGGGAATTGAACCCAGGAGCATTCTACCTCTGAGCTACACTCCCACCTTTTTTTTCTTACTTCTTAGTTTGAGGCAGGGTTGTGGAGGGACTCGGTAAGTTGCTGAGGCTGACTGTGAACCTGTGATCCTCCTGTCTCAACCTCCCAAGTACTAGGATTATAAGAGTGAGCCACCACACCTGGCTAAGCTTTTGGATTTGAACTTTGACCTGTGCTATTCACTGCAGCCCCTCCTCCTTGAACAGTCTACTCCAGACAATCACCTCTTCTGCCATTCCCCTAAAGCACACACACCCGTGGGCTGCTTACTCCAGTACTTTCCATTCTTTCTGACTCACTTGTGGTGCAGGAGAGAACTCTGCTGGTGGGCCACCTGCTCAGGCAGCCTCTCTCCTAGGCTCCAACAAGCTATGGAGAAGGGGTAACTTGGAAAGAAACTGCAGGTAGCCTCCTCACTCAGGGAGTAGGGCTTTAGATACCTTAAAGAACAAACTCAGGGTATGTGTTTCTGACAGAAAATATAAATTAGACTTTCGTAGGGTGGAGGATGGGCACTCTTTTCTGACTAAGGAACTTTTTGCAATGTAGAAAAAATGTTCAGCCCACTTTCCATCCCAAATTCAGGGCAAGTTTTTTTTTTTTTTTTTTTTTAATAACCAAAGTTTAAATGAAAGCCCGAAGCCAGGCATGGTGGCACATGCCTGTAATCCGAGTATTTGGGAGATTGAGACAGGAGGATCCCAGGTTTGAAGCCAGCCTCAGCTACTTAGTAAGACCCTATTTCAACATAAAAAATAAAGTATGGCTGCAGGTGTAGCTCAGAGGCAGAATGCTCAGGGGTTCGATCCCCAATACCACCCACAAAAAAAGTCTGAGTTTCTGCCGTGTGTTCTTCAGGGCAGGCCCAATTTTGAACACATTACGTACAGTAATCAGAACATTGATGGAGGAGCGAGGCAAATGTGCCTACATTTAGGGCCCAGAGCATCACTTAGGTATGAAAGGATCTGGGGGATTCGGATGGGCAGTGTGGAAGGTGCATGGAATCATCTAAGTTTATTGGCTACAGAAATAGTAACTTCTTAATACAGGCGTTTATAATCATTGGTGAGGTTTTCTTAGACGTTGACAGACAAATGAACCTTGGTATACAGAGTGAGTTTGTATCTGCACAGTAAGTACACAGACAGTGGTCTTCTGGGTGGACTGTTCGTTCCTACAGCAAATCAGTGCATTCAAAAATGGAAAGGTGAAAGCTGGGTGCAAAGGCCCACACCTGGGGGCTAAGACAAGAGGAACAGCTTCAGCTGATCAAGGGCAGCTTCAGCAATGTAGTGAGACTCTCAGCAGCTTAGTGAGACTTTGTCTCAAAATGAAAAATAAGAGCGGGGAGTGGTGGTGCATGCTTGTAATCCCAGTACTTGGGAAGCTGAGACTGGAGGATTCGGGTTCAGGGCCAGCCTCAGCTACTTAGTGAGGCTCTCTGCAACTTAGTGAGACCCTGTTTCAAAATAAAGAGTAAAAAATAGGACTGGGGGTGGAGCTCAGAGGCAGAATGCTCCTGGGTTTAATCCCCAGTAACACACACACACACACACACACACACACACACACACACACACACACGAAAAAGAAAAAAAAAAAAGAAAAAGGAAAAAAGAAAAATAAAAGAGGACTGGGGGTATAGCTCAGAGGTAGAATGTCCCTGGGTTCTATCCCCCATACCACAAACAACAATAACAAGAACAAATATGGAAAGATGATACTGGAACTTCTAACTGCTAAAATAGAATATTATAAATGTTTGCTTTTTGTGTTTTTTTCCTATTAATGGTGCCAGCATGTAGTTTATAAAAGTATGTTTATTTAGGGTGCGTGGCTAACAATTTCTTTTTGTTGCTGTTTTTTTTTACTGCCTAGGATGCATAAGCAAAAAATACTGGTGATCACTGGTCCACACAGCAATCAGGCATACGAAGCAGAAGAAAGCCAATTTTAGTTTGCTGAGCAGTTTCTCAATTGTACTATTTACTTGTCATACACCCATTGGTTGGGAGTGTGAGACTGTAAGGAAGGAATAATCTGCTGCTGGTAATTAAGGACTCTAAAGCAAATCACCTGGCCGCTGCAGGGCCTGCTCTTTCCCCTCTCCCTTCCCTGAGGTGGAGGGTCCGCTGGAACACATGGGCTCAGGAGCCTCACGGGACTCCCAACTCTGCCTCCTACTAACTTTATGATTTTGAGAAAGTATCTTGAACCCAGCTGAGCTTGAATTTCTTCACTTGCATGAGGTGTTTGTTGGAAGAACAAAATGAAATAATGTAAATAAAGCAACTGGCATGCTGCCTGGCCCACAATAGGCATTCAACAAATACTGTTCCCTTTGCTTCCGGATCACTCCTCGTAGACCTCCTCACATCTACGAAGAGCACCACCAAGTCTATAAGGTGTGGCCAAGAGAAATACTCAAGAACTACATGGTTCAGGAACTACATGGCCATAAGCCTTTCCAAATTAAAACAACAAAAACAAAAACAGGGCAATTAATTATGAAAAGGAACTGGGCCAGATGGCATCGTGTCCAAAGGAGTCCTTGACCTATACAGAGAGCTTGATCCTCCCACCCACCCCCAAGGGAGAGGGGCTGTGTGTCCTGATCTCTGGTGCCTGCCTCGGCTGGCTCTGAGTGGCTGCTTGAGAGAAGAAACCCTCTGGAACCTCTCTGTTGGAGTTCTGCCATCTGCCTGCTCACTCTGGCAGTTGCCGATAGTCCCAGCTGGGTAGGCAGGTGTCAGTGATAGCAACAACAGTGGGGACTGCTGGGCCAGCAGCGGCCTCCCTCCCAGGCTCTGTGAAGACCACTGCCTGGGTGACTCCTGAAACTTCTTTTCTGGCTTGCTGCAGCCAGGATAGGGATATTTTTCCATTCAGTTGGCTATAACCCAGGATGGAGGAGGACAGGGGAGAGCCAGTGTGGTGGAGGTCATTTATGTTCAGTACACTTGAGAAATTTATAAAAAGGTCAGGAGTAATTTGTAGATAAAACCAGGAGTAGGCTGTATACGGTCCCAAGCATATCTAGGTCTTAATATCCAGAACCTGGGAAAGTTATCTTAAGTGACAAAAAATATTTTTGTAGATGCCGGGTTGAGTTAAAAAGATTACCCTCCATTATCCAGGCGAGCCCCAAAGGCAGTCACAACGGTCCTTTTAAGAAAGAGCAGAAGGCAAGGTGACCACTGAAGCCAAATGCAACACAGCTAGCTTTGGAGATGGAGGAAGGGGCCAGGACACAGGGATGCCAGCAATCAGCTCTGGAGGCGGAAGAAAGTGAGCAGTGGATTCCCCTGAGAGCCTAGGGAGGCCGCGCTGAGTCAGCCTTGGTCTCAGCCCAGTAAAACTGACTTTGGACTTCTCACCTTCAGACATAGAAGAGAAGAGCCGGGGGTGGTGGTGCACACCGTAATACTCGGGAGGCTGAGACAGGAGGATCAGAGGTTTGAACCAACCTCAGCAACTCAGCAAGACCGTTTCAAAATAAAATAGGACTGGGGTGTAGCTCAGAGGTAGAGCTCCCCTGGGTTCAATTCTCAGTAACAAAAAAGAAAAAGAAAAATAATAGAAGAAACGTGATTTCAGCTCCAAAGCAGCTGTAGGAAACTAATATAGAACCATATACTTAATGTAATTTTTCCCCTTCTCATCTCATGGTTTGCAGTGTTGAAAGTCAATACCGAGTCTACTTCCTCAATGAGCAGGTTCCTCTGATGGTTTTTTTTTTGGTGTGTGGGGGTGGGGTGGGGGGTGGTGCTTGTGACTGAACTCTGGGTCTTGTGCAAGGGCTCTGCTGAGCTACATCCTCAGCTCCATTTCTGAGGTTTATATGTGAACAATATGAAAACCTAGCTTTGGACACAGGGGCTTCTGACCCAGACACAGTCCTATTGGGGTGGGGGTCTAAGGCTCCTTTTATGGACTTTCCACTGCTCCTCTGCTTTTACACCCCCACAGCATCTCTCACTCTCTGTGGTTCCAGGTGCTTCCAAATCCGTTTCTCAGTGGTTCTGCAAGTCAAATTGGTTTACTTCTCCTTCCCTTCTACAGTTGCAGTTGCTGTTTCCCTCTACGGAGAAAATTTGCTTTTTGTCTTGTAAAAATTTGCCACATCTACCAAAATCTCCTTTCTTTGGCTTTTTGTCCTTATGCATTTATACTATTGTCCTCATTTAGTCACATTTTAGGAGTGATTAAATAGAAGAGGTAATAGATGTAGATGATTAATCTACTTGTTTCATCAGAAGTCAGTTTTTTAGTTTCAATTTGCTTTTTAATTATATCTCTTTAGGGCAACAGAATTAAATATTGAAATTTAATTTTCAATATTTATATTTATAAAATTTATAATTATAAAATTTATAAATATATTTATAAAATATATACTAGAAAATTTAGAAGTATAATACTTATATTTATAAAATTTAACATTTAATACAAAACTAAATTTATTTATTTATTTATTTGCGGTACTGGGGATTGAACCCAGGGGCATTCTACCTCTGAGCTACACCCCAGCCCTATTTTTTATCCTTTTATTTTGAAACAGGGTCTCACTAAGTTGCAGAGGGCCTCACTAAGTAGCTGAGGCTGGCCACGAACCTGTGATCCTCCTGTCTCAGCTTCCCAAGATCTGGGATTACAAGCATGCGTCACCACGCCCGGCTTAAAACTAAATACTTTTAATGGAATTTTAAAATATTCTTTTGTAGAAAAGGCAAAATGTTACTACTACCCTCTTAAGGTCCCTCCTGAGCCTGAGAAGTAAATTGTTTAAGATAGAGTGATAGCAGCATGCCTGGAATCCCAGCATTTGGGAGGCTGAGACAGGGTTTTGCAGGTTCAAGGACAGCCTCAGCAATTTACCAAGACCCTGTTTCAAAATAAAACTAAAATAGGACTGGGGGTGTAGCTCAAAAGTAGAATGTCTTGGGTTGAATCACTATCACCAAAAAAACAACAAAAACAAAAACAAAAACAGGAGAAGAACATACGAATTTAATAAAAATTTTGCATGACACAGGAGCTTCACAGAGTCCATAATCTTGCTTTCATCTGATTCCAGACAGGTTCCAGCTGGCAAAGCCCATCAAACAAAACCTGTCACCTCCATCCCACCTGAAATCCAGATGGATCCCCAGACTGAGTGTGACTGGCTTACTTTTTCTCAAGTTTCTCCCTCACATCATAGACAGCCAATAATTCTTGTGGTTGCCAAGGACTAACCTCGGGCTTTTCCAGCTCTTGCTCACCACCTGACCTTCAAAGAAGTGCTCGGGTCACTTGGCTCTTGTAGCTAAGTCCTTGGAGAAGTTGCAGATTAAGTTGAAGGCAACTCTTAATCTGCACATTTATCTGGACCTGTTTGTTGTCCGGTGAGTCCCAAAGTCACAAGGTCATTTTACCTATTTTCTTAGTGTGAGTTTGCTAATTGGCCCATTTCCCACAGCTTCTCTATACCACGGACCAGGTTGTTTAAATTAATTTGAACTAAGTGCACCAAAATTCTAATGGTTAAGAACCTTTTTTGGTTTGTTTTCTTTTTAAAAAATTGAAAATATTTTGTGGTATAACACATATAACACAAAAATTACCAAATCAACCATTTTTATTTTATTTTTTTGTGGGACTGGGGATTGAACTCAGGAACATTCTACCTCCGAGCTATACCCCCAGCCCTATTTTTTATTCTTTATTTTGAAACAGGGTCTCACTAAGTTGTGGAGTGCCTCACCAGGTAGCTGAGGCTGGCCGAGAACCTGGATCCTCCAGTCTCAGCCTCCCAATTGCTGGGATTACAAGCATGCACCACCACGCATGGCTTATTTTTTGTTTATTTATACTTTCACTGGTGCATTATAGTCTCACATCATAATGCAGTTCACAGTGATAGTGACATACATGTACACAGCACTTGGTGAGCTTTCCTCCAACTCTCTCCCCAGTCAACACCCCTCTTGCCATACAGGATACTGAGATTGGCACTGGTAATCTCACGTATGCGCATAATGTCGATGAAATTGATTCCTTCATTGATTCTGCCTCTCCCCCGCCCCTACACCACCTTGCTCCACTGGGGTCTCTCTTCCATTATCTAAAGTCTCTTACATTGTATTCTATTTTACTCCTTTTTTTTTTTTTTGTGCTACTGGGGATTGAACCTGTGGCACTCTACTTCTGAGCTACACCCAGCCCTATTTTTTTTTTAATTCTTTATTTTAAAACAGGGTCTTACTAAGTTGTTAAGAGCCTCACTAAGTAGCTGAGGCTGGCCACGAACCTGCAATCCTCCAGTCTCAGCCTCCAAGTACTGGGGTTACAAGTGTGTGCCACCTCGTCCGGCTGCTCCCATTTTTAAATGTAGAGTTCAGTGGTGTTAAGTGTCTGCACATTACTGTGCCACAGAACTCCGATGCTGAGATGCTTTTAAAACAATACAGGGATAGGTAGATATTGTTATTGTTTTGGCAGGGAAAAGTTAAAAACACCTCAAATGTTGTGAACGTAGGCAACTGGAAAGTTTTGGTTAAGGAATTTAAGAGGCTTAAATTGGGAATTTTGGAGGCTGAGATTTTGGTGAGGGGTAAAGGGTGTATATCTCTGAGTTATGCTATTACACACACACACACACACACACACACACACACACACACACACATATATTAGTATTTTAAATTTGATGGGTTTCCTATACTATATATGTTGCTCCTTCCTTCCTTCCTCCCTCCTTCCCTTCCTTCCTTCCTTCCTTCCTTCCTTCCTTCCTTCCTCCCTCCCTCCCTCCCTCCCTCCCTCTCTCTTTTTTTTTTTTTGTGGTACTGGAATTGAACTCAGGGGCATTCTGCCTCTGAGCTACATCCTGGCCTTATTTTATTTTACTTAATTTTTTTTGAAATAGGGTCTCACATGCTGAGCATGGTGGCACACACTTGTAATCCCACTAGTTGGGAGACTGAGAGAGGAGGATCGCAGGTTCAAAGCCAGCCACCCTGTTTCCAAATAAGAAATGAAATTGGGCTAGGGGTGTAGCTTGGAAGTAGAATGCCTCTGGGTTCAATCCCCAGTACTAAAAAAAAAAAAAAGTTTCATTAAATTGCTGAGGCTGGCCAGGAACCTGTAATCCTCCTGTCTCAGCCTCCCAAGTGCTGGGATTACAGGCATGCACCACCATGTCTGGCTTGTATATGTGTTGCTTTTATTTAAGAGTAATGAAATAAAAGAAACAGAAATGTGAGTTATTAGAATCAAAATGTAGCCAATTGTGTCAACCCTCATAAAAATAAAGTAATAAAGCCAGGAGGTTATAAGGAAGAGTTCTTACTCCTGACTGCCTGATAGTAAGTATTACAAAAGACTGCCAGAACCACAGAGGACATAGAAAGGCCGCAGAAACGTTACCAAAAGTACTTCTGCAAAGACATCGGCTCAGCAACTGTCTGTTCAACCTCAGACCAATGCCACTCTGGTTATTAATCATTGTGGCCAGGGATTATTATTTCAAAATATCTGATATAAGCCGGGCGTGGTGGCACACACCTGTAATCTTAGTACTTGAGAGGCTGAGACAGGAGAATCGCAGGTTTGAAGCCAGCCTCAGCAACTTACTGAGGCTCTCAGCAACCTAGCCAGACCTTGTTTCCAAATAAGAAATAAAATCAGGCTAGGGTGTAGCTTGGAGGTAGAATGCCTCTGGGTTCAATCCCCAGTACCACCAACCCCCCCCTGCCCCCACCCCCCTCACCCCCACTGATATAATCCTGCTCACTCTTGTCTTTAAGAAAGTTCTAGCTGGGCATGGTGGTGCACGCTTGTAATCCCAGCATTTGGGAGGCTGAGACAGGAGGATACGGGTTCACGGCTAGCCTCAGCTGCCTAGTGAGGCACTCTGCAACTTAGTGAGACCCTGTTTCAAAATAAAGAATAAAAAATAGGGCTGGGGGTATAGCTCAGAGGTAGAATGCCCCTGAGTTCAATCCCCAATACCGGAAAAAAAAAAAAAGTTCTAGCCAGGCGTGGTGGTGCATATTTGTAATCCCAGTACTTGGGAGGATGAGGCAGAAGGAAGATTTTGGGTTTGTTGCCAGCCTCAGGAACTTGTGAGGCCCTCTGTAACTTAGGGAGACCCTGTTTCAAAATAAAGAATAAATAGGGCTGGGGGTATAGATCAGAGGTAGAATGCTCCTGGATTCCATCCCTGGTACCACAAAAAAACAAAACCAAACCAAACCAAACCAAACAAACAAAAAAACTAATCCCTTGCTTCAACTTCTTTGGATATACCCAGAGTTTACTATGGCATACATATCCCATTGCAATGCTCTGCAAAACTATTCCTAAAATAGAAATCATTATTCATCATTATTCTTTGGAAAATCTCTCTTATTTGCTGTTTTTTTTTTTTTTTTTAGCTAACAGGAAACAGCACACACTTTGCTGCAGTCATATCAGTACAACCTAAGGTTACTTTTAGACACGCTTTTGTAAGCGAGCTTTCCTGCTCTTACCCAAGATGAGGCAGTTTCAAGCATAAAAATCCGAAGAAACTGCTGACAACTGAGGCTCCTCGAGGCTATCCAGTTAATTTAGGTTTTAGTTTGTAGTCTTAGACTTCCTGGCGGGCTGCTACACCACGTTCAAAGCATAGAATCACGATCCAGACATCCTTTGGCGCCACCTTATGCTAAACTATAGGAATCACACCTATTTAAAGGATCCACAGCGCTAGTCTCACTTTGAAGTCCAGAGAGTATCTTTATTTGAATTAGAGAAAGAAGGAACCGATTTTTTGTAACCATACATCATTAATTTAATTCCTTTAAATTTATAATAAGTACAAATCATACTATTATGAAATGATATTTGTATCGTTTGGATCTAGAATTCATGGTTCAGCGAATTATTTGCTGAAGATACATATAACAGCACTTTGTACATGACATAATTGCCAGGGGAGGATAGAACCAGGAAGTCATGGCTAAATCCAAGGAGGAAAAGTGGTCAATAATTAGTTGCGAGGAGGACAGGCAAAGCTGACAAGGTACTTACCACGTGCCAGGCCCTGATCTCAGCACTGTTTGTGCATTGACTCACTTGATCATCGCCACAACAGTATGAGGCAACTATAATCACTGTCTCTATTTTAAAGATCAGGAAGTGGAGGCTAAGGAAAAATTAGATTTGAACTTTGAGCCTGTACCTTTTGGCTGCAGAGTCCATAGTCACTAGCTGTTACTATCTCTAGCACTAAGATAGTGGGAGCAATAGCTTCCATTTATTGAGCAATTACTGTGTGGGGTAAATGCCTCATGTGCTTCACCTTATTTAATCTTCCCACTAACATTACGAGGGAGGCATTGGTTATCTCACTGCAGAAATCAGGAACCTAGTCTTAAGGAAGTTAAGCAACTGGTCCAAGATCACACAGCTCTTTTATATATATAATTTTGTGGTACTGGGGATTGAACCCAGTACCTTTGAGCTATACCCCTGGCCCTATTTTTAATTCTTTATTTTGAAACAGGGTCTCATTAAGTTGCAGAGGGTCTCACTAAGTAGCTGAGGCTGGCCTCGAACCTGTGATCCTCCTGTCTCAGTCTCCCAAGTACTGGGATTATAAGCATGTGCCATCACACCTGGCTCACACAGCTCTTAAATAGTCGAATCTAGATCTGTCTGATTTCAGAGCTCCAATTCTTCACCACACAATCATATGACTTCTTAAAGTGTTACCATGTGATAAGAAAGTAAAAATTACTAGTGTTTTTAACTGAAATGCTTGGGACCAGAAGTATTTCAGAGTTTTTAAAAATTTGAAGGATTTGCATATGTATAATGAAATATCTTGGATGGGAGCCAAGTCTAAATATGAAATTCATTTATGTTTTATATATACCATATACATATAGCCTAAAGGTAATTTTATATATATATATATATATATATATATATATATATATATATATATATATATAGGTACTGGGGCCTCGCTAAGTAGCTAAGGCTGGCTGGGAACCTGTGAACTTCCTGTCTCAGCCTTCCACGTACTGGGATTCCAGGCATGCATCATCCAGCTGCTGCTGCTGCTGCTGCTGCTTCTTCTTCTTCTTCTTCTTCTTCTTCTTCTTCTTTTCGGTATTGGGGGTTGAACTCAGGGGCATTCTACCTCCGAGCTATACCCCCAGACCTATTCTTTTGTTGTTGTTGTTCTTTATTTTGAAACCGAGTCTCACTAAGTTGCGGAGTGCCTCACTAAGTAGCTGAGGCTGGCTGCGAACCCGGATCCTCCAGTCTCAGCTTCCCAAATGCTGGGATTACAAGTGTGCGGCACAATGCCTGGCTCAGACTCTTATAATTGTAATGCACCTGTGGTTTTTTTTTTTTTTTTTTTTTCGGTACTGGGGATTTAACTCAGGGGCATTCTACCTTGGAGCTAAACCCCCAGCCCTATTTTTATTTTTTGTTGTTCTTTATTTTGAAACAGGGTCTCACTAAGTTGCGGAGGGTCTCACTAGGTAGCTGAAGCTGGCTGTGAACCCGGATCCTCCAGTCTGAGCCTCCCAAATGCTGGGATCATAAGCGTGGGCCACCACGCTCAGCTTGCACCTGTGTTTTGACTGCAGCTGGTCATATGAGGTTATTTGTAGAATTTTTATTTGTGGCATCATGTTGGTGCTCAGAAAGTTTCAGATTTTGGAGCATTTGGATTTCGCATTTTTGGATTAGTGATGCTCAACCTGTATAGCAAAACAGTGGTTGGAATAGGCTAATTATACTTCCACATGTCCTCATTTTTCTTTTTTTTTTTTTTTGCGGTACTGGGGACTGAACTCAGGGGCATTCATTCTACCTCTGAGCTATACTCCCAGCCCTATTTTTTTTTAATTCTTTATTTTGAAACAGGGTCTCACTAAGTTGTGGAAGGCCTCACTAGGTAGCTGAGGGTGGCCGCGAACCTGGATTCTCCAGTCTCAGCCTCCCAAATGCTAGGATTACAAGTGTGCGCCACCACGCCCGGCGGTCCTCATTTTTCAAAATGAATCTTGACTATGTTGTAGTGGGACTCTTTCTATAATCCACTACACATTTCTTCTCCTTTTCAAGAAAAACAATTTAACTTTTTCTTGATTTTTATGGGAAATAATTATGTACTTTAGCTATGATATAATGCTACAATATCAACTGAAAACTGTACTAGCACCATTTGCACATAGACAAAATGGGCCCAAACTATCATTTTTTTTATAAGTCATCTGTATCTTCAAATTTTTATTCTGGTGTCCAGATGTTTGATTGTTATTTCTGGTTGCTTCTGACACATTGTATCTGGCAACACATCTGTCACCTCTAACATCAATATGGTGTGTAAAACTAAGATGAAAAAAAAGAAAACTAAGATATTAGAGAATTGAGAGAACTGGGAATGACCAAAAGCCACTTGAAAAGCAGTTGCAAGCCAGGCATGGTGGCACACGTTTGTAATCCCAGTACTTGGGAGGCTGAGACAGGAGGATCAAAGGTTCATGGCCAGCCTCAGCAACTTGTGAGGCCCTCTGCAACTTAGTGAGACCCTATTTCAAAATAAAGAATAAAATAGGGCTGGAGGTATAGCTGGGAGATAGAATGCCTCTAGGTTCAATCCGTAGCACTGCAAAAAAGAAAGGAAAAAGAAAGCAGGTGCAAAAGTCTTTTCCATGAGATAGGAAGTGAGTGAACAAATGGTGTTCATTCTACTTACATTCTTTGGATAATTTTTGTATACTGTCTTTCTTATCTATATTCTGGATAGATGAAATATCTGGAGAGCTGGATTCTAGATGAAGTGCTATTGTATAAGGGAATAAAATGGCTCTTTTGACTTCATAGCCCATTTGGGATATGTGATATTTAACATCTGTTCACACACTTAATCTAAGAATTGGAAAGCCATTTTCTCATGTGTGTGTGTGTGTGTGTGTGTGTGTGTGTGTGTGTGCATGCATATGCGCTGTTGGGGACATTCTACCTCCAAGCTACTCCCCTATCCCTTTTATTTTATTTTATGTTTGGAAACAGGGTCTTGCTAGTTTGCTGAGTCTCACTATGTTGCTGAGGTCGACCTTGAACTTGCAATTTTCCTTTTTCAGCCTCCCAGGTACTTAGGTTACAGGTGTGCACCACCACATCTGATGTTTTCTTTAGTTTTTGACACAAGCATTTCTCTTCTATTTGTGTCATATTCAATTTACTTCCACTTCATTTTCAAGAGTGGTCAAGCACTGCTCGTTGAAGTCTTGTGCTAATTTATTAGTGGGCTTGTCTCTGCAGCAGTAAAATTGATTATGTGTTCAACTGCTACTCAGTGGTTGCCTATTTTGGGCCATTTGTAACTGAAACTTTTATCCCTGGTGCCATAACCTGCTCTCTTTTCATTCAGAGAACATCTCAGATGACAGGTGACAAGGTGACCTCAAGTGAAGCACTGGGTGGCAGAGGACACTAAAACTCCCAGTGAGCATGAGAGGGAGAGATCAGGACTGGTGATCTAGATTGAAAACAGGACCCTGATTGTTTCTGGGAGTGGCTGGCTCCCAGAGCAGCCTGGGGCTGGGGTGGCAGCACTTGGCTCAGGTCTCTTGCTGTAGGCAAGACTGTATCAAATGAGGAGCCAGACCCTTGGGAGGCTGGACCAGGACTTGAGTCTACACACCTAGGGCTGCTGGTTCCCAGTTTGGAATACAAATAGGGCTCCTCATTGTCTTCCACTAGATTAATGACATATCATATTTCTCTTTACTCTCCTCTCTAGATATTAGTTAAGCCCTTCCTTCCCTCCCTCCCTCCCTCCCTTCCTTCCTTCCTTCCTTCATTCCTTCCTTCCTTCCTTCCATTATATGACTGTAGCTAATTCAGGAGGGAAAAGGAATTTATTGGAGTGTATTAAATCATTATCGAAGATCTATAGGCTCTTTTCCAAAAAACTGCCAGAGCAATGTAAATCAATATAAATCATTTCAAGTCTCTCCACACTCAGAACTTTTCATCATACATAAAAGCCCAGGCCCTGCTTGTTCTGGTCTTGGCCACCCTCATCTCTAGCCTTCCTCTCACCAAGCACTTGCCTGTCTCGGGCCCTTTAAATGTCTCTCACAGACTGTTAGTCAACTTTTCATCACTGTGACAAAATACCTGAGAAACTCAACTTAAAGGATGAAAGATTTATTTTAGCTCATAGTTTTAGAGGCTTCAGTCCATGGTTGGCTGGGTCTATTGCTCTTAGGCCTGTGGAGAGGCAGAAATGTGGTAGAAGGGCATGCTGCCTTATAGCAGCCAAGGAGAGTGAGGGGGAGTGAGAGAGAAAGGATCTGGGGACAAGATTCAATCCCCAAGGGCATGCTCCCACCCCCTTCCACTAGGTTCCAACTCCTATGGTTTCCACCACTTCCTAATAGTGCATTCAGCTATGAATTCATCATTGGATGATGAGGTCAGAGCCCTCATGACCCAATCTCTTCCCAAAGGCCTCATCTCTGAACATTGCTGCCTTGGGGACCACGCCATCTGCATATGAACTTTTGAGGGACATTCCAGATATAAATCATAATGCTGCCTAAGAAGCCCTTTGCCAGGATTTGGGTACTTCACCCCCTTAATCTATGATACGTTTACTTATTTATCATCTCTTTCTTTACTTAGAATGTCAGCTGCCCAGTGGCAGGGCCTTAGTGCTACCTCTCCAGGCTCTCAAGTACTGGCTAGATGGTTAACCAGGTGATAGGAAGTTCTAGGACCTTTGGTGGCACACCTGAGAGAGATCTCTCTATGGCATTGCAATTAAAGAGCTGAATGGAGATACATATATATATATATATATATATATATATATATATGTATATATATGTATATATATATAATATATATATTGTATTTTTTTTTCTAAGAAGTATCAAGGAGCAAATATAATGAATAATTACTGGACTGAGGTCTAGCAGAGGGTGGGAACTGAGGATGTGAATACACCACTTGGTTACTTTGGTTGCCAGTTTAGAAAAAGCAGCTGTCTATAACACTAGCTAGGGGTTTCAGATTCAAATCCAGGGCATGCAAAGGATATGTTTCCCAATATGTAACATCTTCCCCTACTTCTTTGACTGGGAACACAGCATAAAAATAAACTGTAAAGCTGGGCGTGGTGGTGCATGCTTGTAATCCCAGCATTTGGGAGACTGAGACGGGAGGATCCGGGTTCTCGGCCAGCCTCAGCTACCTAGTGAGGCACTCTGCAACTTAGTGAGACCCTGTTTCAAAACAAAGAATAAAAAAATAGGGCTGGGGGTATAGCTCGGAGGTAGAATGCCCCTGAGTTCAATCCCCAGTACCACAAAAAAAAAAAAAAAAAGAACTGTAAGTAAAGAGCTCTCTTATGGTCTATGCCTTTCTGATCCTATGGGCAGCCTAGAAAATCCCAAGCAAGGTAACCTGACTGATGCTGCCTCCAGGGTCCTTAAAAGAAGCAAGTGAAAATAACATCTGGAAGATTATAATGCTGCTCTTGCTCTTAAGTTATCCTTGTAAATAACTTTTCAATTCACATTAGACTTTATAAGTTAAGCATCTATTCTGTAAGCTCTAGGGTAATCACCAATAAACATAAAAGGGTATATATCTTTCAAAAGGTGAGGGAAATAGTACAAAAATAAGACAAAACAAAACCAAGCAATCACTATGCAAGTAGGAAAGAGAGGAGAGCAAGAGAAAGGAATATAGTCAGAAGACAAATAGAAAGTATACAGTAAGATGGTAAATATAATTTCAAAGGCAATAATAATTACAATAACTAAATCGACTAAATGCTCCAATTGAAAGCTGTATATATAAACGGAAATATATGTGTGTGTGTATAATTTTTTTTCAAGCAATACACCTAAAAGATAAAGATGCTAAAATACAGAAACACTGAAAGTAAAATACTTCTCCCCTCTCCCGAATTTATTTTAAATCTGAAAGAGATATATTAATATCAGATGAAACAGAATTTAGGAAGAAAACATTGCTAGAGTTAAAGGGCTTTACTTCATAATGATAAAAGGTTAAACTCACCAGGAAGATATGGCTGTTCTATATTTGCATGCTCTTAATATGGTGATGTCAGCATGTACAGGGCAAACCCAGAAAAAACTACAAGGAAAAAAAAATTCTCCACCATAAAGAAGATTTCAATACATCTCTTACACTTAGCAATAAAGCAAGAGGACAAAAAAGGGAGTATAGAAGTAATATGAAAGGCATAGTCAACACATTTGATGGAGCAGACATATCTAGAGAATTGCATCAACTACTGCATATTACACTTTTTTCAGTAATGAGGAATATTTAAAAAATTTGTTAACATACTGAAAATTTTAACAAATTTAAGAGAACTGAAATCGCATAGAATCTCTAATATGTTTCTGATAGAAATCAACAGAAATATAAAATTTAGAAAATCCTAATTTATTTAGAATTAAAGCAGTATGCTTTTATATAACCCATGGTTCTAAGAAGAAATCATGAGAGAAACTAGAAATTTTTTTTCCTGAATAGTAGTGAAAATGTTTCAAATCGAATTTCTTAAGATTGGGTTAGATCAATACATAGCTTAAATTTTACCACCTTAAGTGTATATATTAAGAAATAAAAAAAGGCTAAAAATTAGTCATATATCAATCTCAAGAAGTTAGAACAGAACAGAAAAGTGAATCCACAGAAATTAGAAGGGAGGAAATAAAACAGATGAATACATAAACTAATGTTATAGAAATAAGCACTCAATAGCAATCATTAGTCAAGCCAAAAGGTAGTTATTTGAAGAGCAATAACATTGATTAACTTCTGATGGAATTTATCAAGATAAAGAGAAAAGGAACTATAGCAGAAACTTTCAAATTAACTTTATAACCAATATTTGGAATGAAAAACTGCCAGTCATAAAAGATTGTATGAGGATAATATGGACAACATTATGCCTTCCTCAAAAAAAAAAAAAAAAACAACAAAAAACCCAAAAAACAAAAAAGAAAAGAAATTTTACTGGAAATGTTCAGGTTTCTAGAAAAATAGCAAACTTGCCAAAAAATACACAAACACACATACACAAACACACAGGAAATCAAAATAATCCTATAACTATGAAATCCCTGAATGAAAGCTCTTCCTACAATGAAGATTCTAAGCCTGATTGACTTAACTGGAGAGTTCTACCAAACATTTAAGGGAAAAATGCCAATATTCTATCAGTTCTTTCATGGATAGAAGAAAGAGACACATTGTGTTAGTCAATTTTCTGAATCTAAGATAACAGAATACCTTAGGCAATTAATTTATAAAAAGAAAGGGTTTATTTCGGTTCACAGTTTTGGAGATTCCAGTCCATTGCTTCTGGGCCTGTGGCAAGGCCTAACATCATGTTAGGAGCACCTAGTGGATCAAAACCACTCACCTCATCATGAGCCAGAGAGCCAAAGAGAAGGAGAGGACAGGGTCCCACAGTCTCCTTCAAGGGATGTAACCTTGAAGAACCTTGACAAAGACCTACCTCTCAGATCCATCACCTCCCAACAGCGCCACCCTGAGGGCCACGCCTGTTACACACGTGCTTTTGGGGCTCATTTAGAATCCACACTATAGCATACACTTTTTAATTAATTTCAAGAAGCTAACATAACTGCGTGCTAATATCCAGTAGGGATAGTACATACACAAAATGGAGAATATAGATTACTTTAACTTATAAATATAGTTGCAAAACTTCTAATAAACTATTGACAAACCAAACCCAACAATATATAAAAAAGAATACATTGTGGCCAAGCTGGGTTTATTCTAGAAAGTCAAAATGTAGCTTAAAATTAAGAGGTCAGTAGGATCTAATGTTCATACCAAAGACTGTGTTGATCTACTTTCCATTACTAAAACAAAATGCCTGAGCTTAAAAAGAAGAAAGGCTTATTTTGGCTCCTGGGGTTGGAGGTCTCAGTCCAACCGGTGGCTTCTGGGCCCGTAGTGAGGCAGAACATCGTGGCAGAAGCACATGGTGGAGCATGGAGCCAGGAAGCAAAATGGAGAGGCACCAGGAGGGGCTGGATTCCCAATATCCCGCTGAAGGGCAGACCTTCAATGACGGGAAACCTCCCAGTGGGTTCTACCTCCTCCCACAGCGCCGTGGGCCGGAGCCTGTGCCTTTAACACATGGGCCACTGGGCCACTTATCCAAACCATCGTACACATTATATGCGGCAAGTCATATGACTAATGGATGCAGGGAAGATATTTGACAAAATTCAACATCTCTTCCTAATTAGGAGAAATATTTTTGAACACTAGGATTAGAAAATTACTTTTTTATTTGAGGATAAAGAATTTCCATAATAAACCAAAATAGAAGTTAATGGAATGATGGAAGCTTTCTCTTTTAGATCAGTGTGTTCATTGTGTTTTTTACTTTTTATATCTTATGATATGTTGACGTCTTACAAATCTTGCTGCCTATGTTGAGACTGTCCTCATTGGGATGGCTAGTTCTTGAAAATAGTAGACAATAGACCACTGTCTGGGTGTGGTGTCCTACTACTGTAGTGCCAGCTACTCTGGAGGCCGGGGTGATAGGGCCGCTTGAGCCTAGGAGTTTGAGGCCAACCTAGGCAACAAAGTGAGATCCTGTCTCAAAAAACAAACAAACAAACAAGCAGCCCTCCTAAAATAGCTAAATGACTTGGGAGTATGCTTTACACGCAAGCCAACCACCACTACGTTAGTCAGCTTCCATTAGGTGATAGAAAACCACCTGAGAGTTCAGCTTAGTAAGGGGAAGGTTTGCTTTGGCTCAGGGTTTCAAACGTCTCCTGGCCCCCTTGCTTTGGGCCTCTGGTGGTGCAGTACATCATGGCAGGAGTGCATGGCAAAGGAGGCCAAGTCGCCTCGGGACAGCCAGGAAGTTGAGCAAGAAGGGAGAAAGACAGGGAGGAAGGGAAGGAAGGGGGGCCAGGGTCCCAATATACCCTTCAAGGTCACCTCTAGCCAGCTACTTCTTCCAACGAGGCCCCACCTCCCACAGGCTGGGACCGTGCCTTCAATGCATGGGTCTCTGGGGCATTCCAGATCCAAGCTAGAGCAGTCCCCTCTTGTCTAACTCACATACCAGCATATTGCCCCTGCTTCAATATTTCCAGGGCCAGGTACCTGGCGATGAGATCGCTCCTACAGCTTAAAGCTTGCTATTTATTATTCAAAGTGGCATATACATATGTGTGTGTGTGTGTGTGTGTGTGTGTGTGTGTGTGTGTATACATATATATATTTGAATATAAATTGGCCACTTTGAATATATATATATATATATATATATATATATATATATATATATATATATATATATTTTTTTTTTTTTCTTTCTTTTTTGGTGCTGGGGCTTGAACCCAGAGCCTCAGCATGCTAAGCATGTGTTCTACCACATGCTAGATTCAACCCCCCCCCCCCACATACTTAGAGGTATTCCATTTAAATAAAGTTCAGGAATAGTCAACACTAGATTTTGTAAGTTGGGACGTCATAGTTGGGTGGTAGAACTACAAAGTAAAGCAGGGAAGTGAGTACAGTCGTCCTCCCTTGTGCCTGAGGGATGTGTTCCAAGATGCCCAGTGATTGCCAGAAGCCACGGACAGTACTGAACCCTGTGTGTACAACATACTGTAATAAAACTTAGGTGAGTGTGGTCTCTCTCTTGAAATATGCTTTTGGAGCGTTCCTGCCCTTCTTATGACGTGAGGCGAGATGATACCTGTGTGATGAGACGAGGTGTGGTGAATGCAAGGCATCGTCATGTAGACTCAGGCTGCTGTCAGGTTTACTGGAGCATAAGCGACTCATGGGCAGGGAGCAAGGATGGCATGGGTATGCTGGTCAGAGGGGAAAGTCACATCTCTGGTGGGGTGGGGTGACAGTTCATTACATCATCACGCCAATCACAGTGGCACACAGTTTAAAGCTTGTGGACTGTATTTCTGGTGTTTTATACATCATATTTCTGGAGCACAGATGAGTGCAAGTAACTGAAGTGGCAGAAGGAGAAACCTTGTATAAGATGGGGGTCTACTGTACTATAAAATTCAGAAGTGTAGTTATGGGGAGGGATAAGTGATTGGGTCAGGGCATTCCTAGGATTTTTTTCCCCCCAGGATCAAGAAGGTAGTAAACTGCAATTGAGTTCCAATCCACACCTACACTGATGAGCACAGCAGTGGACACCTCTAGGGAGTGTTGAACGGGAGGGACTCTGCAGTATAATGCAGGCAAGACACAAAGCCCCAAGGGAGAGTGGTTCAGGACATACAGGGAAAGAAGGCTGAATGGAATTAATTTGGAGTGTTCAGGACCCCACTTGAGGTGGCAGAGGGCTTCTAGAGAGGCTCCGTCTAGTGGGAGAATCACACGTGATACAGAATCAGGAGTTACGGTGTTGGTGTCAGATAAAACCCTATGCATTTCTCAGTTTCTCGTTAGACTCCTCTTGATCCCAGTGTTTACACATTGTGCCTGTGCGTCACCAGATAGGCGCCACTCATTGAATTGTACATCTACCTATGTTTGGGTTTCTCCTCATAAAGTTTGTAGTAAAAATGATTCATTTAATGTGTATATAAGGTTTTATGTATATCCCTTAAATAATTTTCAAAAACTTCAATTCACATTGGAGGGGAAGGTCTTTGATAGATCAGGGTATTCTGATTGCTATTTCAGAAACTCTGAACAATCACCATGGCCCTAGGGTTCATGGTCAGGTCTCTCCATGTAGAAGTTCCCCGGTTGCAGAGATGAGGTGGAGCACAGCATGAGGTCTTCCTAGCCCCAGGAGGCACAAGTCATATACCAGACATTTCCTACTTCCTAGGAGGCACAAGTCATATACCAGACATTTTTGAAACTGGGATGCAAGCTTCAAGCAGCCCCTGTGTGATTTGTAACCTAAAAATGAATGAAATGATTAAATCAAAGATAATACCAACATAAATAGTAAATGACTATTTAAAATAGCTTTTTGGCCAGTCATGGTAGCATATGTCTGTAATCTAGTACTTGGGATTACAGTTGTGAGGCCAGCCTTAGCAATTTAGTGAGATCCTCAGCAACTTAGTGAGATCCTTTCCAAAATAAAACATAGAAAGGTCTGGGGGTTTAGCTCTGAGTTAAAATGCCCTTGAGTTAAATCCCCAGTTCCAGTGGCACCAAAAAAAAAAAAAGGCTTTTTTTTTTTTTTTGTGGTACTGGGGATTGAACTCAGGGCATTTTAACTCAGAGCTAAACCCCCAGACCTTTCTATGTTTTATAGCTCAGACGTAGAGGCATTCTACCTCTGAGCTATACCCCCAGCCCTATTTTTTTTTTTTTTTGCGGTACTGGGGATTGAACCCAGGGGCATTCTACCTCCGAGCTACACCCCCAGTCCTAATTTTTATTCTTTATTTTGAAACCGGGTCTCACTAAGTTGCGGAGTGCCTCACTAGGTAGCTGAGGCTGGCCTCGAACCCGCCTATTTTTTTAATTCTTTATTGTGAAACAGGGTCTCACTAAGTTGCAGAGGGCCTCACTAGGTAGCTGAGGCTGGCCGCAAACCTGGATCCTCCAGTCCCAGCCTCCCAAATGCTGGGATTACAAGTGTGCACCACCACGCCCGGCTCTTAAGCCTTTTCAATTATAAGTTTTGTCAACAACAATAAGGCTTTTCAATTATGTTTTGTCGACAACATCTCATCAGTTTTGCTAAAATACTTGTTTTTTCTTTTTTTCCATATTGATTTTTCTCTTTAATTCTCTGGAGGCCTATAATTTTCTGGGGACTTCAGAACGTACTACAAAACAATGTTGTGTTACTTGGGATGGGCAGGGGTGTGACAGTGTGGATGTGGGAGGTGGAAAATAGTATTCACCTTAATGTGGCTGGTGCTGTAGCTCAACTCAGGAGTGATGACAGAAATAATTACGACAATAATAATGGCCTTTAAAATGATTTGGCAGTAATTTTATTTGTTGTGCCATAAAATGGCTGCCCCTTGGCTGTATATGTAGATTTAGGAATAAAATTTCAAAGCATGCTCAGGAGGCATGCATGGTAATCCCATTATCTGATAACAGGATTTGTGCACATACCTCCCGCATGCAGCCTAAGTAACCCACCCTTTTAGTATCGCTGTGAAATGCAATTTGTGTGCAGATGAAAAGTTTACAGAACACGGGCCAGTGCCACGAAGCTCAACAAAGCCCGCGCACTGTGTGGCAAGGTTTCTGAACCCGACCCCTGTCGTTCCTGCGGTCTCCCTCCTTATTGATTTCCATCCCTTGGCCAAGCTGGCTTTGTGATGGTCTGCAGAGACCCAGAAACTTGAAAAATGAGCTAATCAAATTGGCACAGCAGAGATCCACCCTGACTTTCTGTGAGGTTTGGAGACGTGCCACACACAGGAAGTAGGAACAAGACCAGGTCTAGCAAGTGGGCAAAAGGTAAGAGGTGGGAAGGGTAAATGATAGGAATTTCCATTAATTATTTTACAGAAACATCCACAAGAATAGGTAAAGCCAAAACCAGAGGCACGCGTTTGAGGGAATACAGCACAGGCAGCACTTTCAAAATAAGATCCTTCTGTTTGTATTTTAAGGCTTTGGTTCACACATGCCCTATCTGTTTTCTTTTTTGATAGAGCTCACAATAGCTGGTACAAATATTCACATAAACATACAAAGAGCAACGGTGTTAGTGACAAGCGGCTGTGAAATATGGAAAAGAATACCTTATTATATTGGTGGCAAGCGAAGAAATACAGATTCACACTCTTATTTTCTAGAAAAAAAGGTTATATGGTAAATTTGCACATTGATATGTGAATCTGGTTCTTCCCAACGAGCCAATGAAGAAGGGAAAGTTATTTTAATTGAATGTATTTATGTCGACCTTCGTTACTCATAGAATGTGATTGTGTTTAAAGAAGGCATAACCATTCATTGTACACTATATTACTCAATGACTATAGGGCAAAGAGGTATAGTTAGGGGATAATTCCAAATCATAAAGTCGGTGTAAGACTTGAGTATAGCGACCTAGGTTATGCTAGGTCTTTTTCTTTCCATATAAAAATTGGAATTGGCATGTCTATTTATATGAAAAAAACTACTGGGAAATTTGTAGGAGTATGTTGAATCTTTAGGTGTATTTGGCAAGAATTGATATCTGAACTATATTGAACTTGAGATCTGAATTGTATTGTACATGCTGATCTTTGAAGTCAGGACATTTATTTACATCTTCAATTTTTTTTAATGTCTTATACTTTTCAGTGTCTAGCATTTGCACTGTCTGATGGATTTATCACTAAATTTTTCATACTATTATAAGTAATTCTGCTTATAGCAACAATTATAATTCAATTCTAATTCTTCTCTGTTAGTATATGGCATTACAAGGGATGAATTTAATATTGACTTATATCCTGAAACCTTGATAAGATCATGATTTCTTTTTTTTTTTTTTTGTGCTGGTTGTTGAACCCAAAGGTATTCTACCTCCAAGTGACACCCTCAGCCCTTTTTATTTTATTTTTTGAAGTAGTCTCACTAAATTGCTGAGGCTGGCCTTGAACCTGTAATTCTCCTGTCTCAGCCTCCCAAGTACTGAGATTACAGATGTGCATCACCCTGCCCAGTTGATTTCTATATATTTTGAAACCTATATGTTTTGAAATGTTTTATTTCATTTATTGTTAAGTTGTCCCCCCCTTTGTAGACTTTTTTAAATAGGATATTCTATATAAAATCTTATGGCTTCTATTAATAAAGACAAGCTTATTTATTTCTAATATGTATGCTTTTCATTTCCTTTTATTACTTTATTCTACTGGATCTCCATTTTGATATAAATAAAAACAGTGAGTGAGATTGGGCATCCCTGTCTTATTTCTGATCTTAGGTGAAAAAAGTTCAGTCTTTTGCCATTAAGTATGATGTTAATTGGTAAGTGGTTTTTTTTTTTTTTTTTGGTAGGAGTTATCAGCTTTATTAGCTTCTACCTTAAGACACTGGAAAACGAACAAATTAAGCCCAAAATACGAGGGTAAGGGGAAAAATAAAGATAAGAGCAGAAATGAGTGAAACAGGGGACACAAACAACAGAGAAAATCAACAAACTCAAAAGCAAGTTATCTGTTGAGACTTGTAATGCTGATAAACCCCTAGCTAGAGTCACTGAGGAAATGAAGAAGATGAGAATGGTCAATGTCAGGTATGAAAAAAGAGACATTACTACAAACCCTACAGGCATTAAAAGGATAATAAATGGAATGTCATATACACCTTTAGGCACATATATGTGACAATGTAGGTGAAATACGCAAATTCCTTGAGGATATAAAAGTTCAAGGCTTATAAAAAGAAGAAACTAATAACTTGAATCATGTTATACCTATTAAAGAAATTGAATATGTGGCAAAGACCTTTCTACATAGAATCTTTTTTATTTGTACTTGTGTCACTTTTAGTAAGCTATGTATTCCAAGGAATTTGTCCATGTCATCAGAATTGTCAGATTTGTTGGCATAAATTATTCATTGCATCTTTTTAATTAATTTTAAGGTGTCAGTAGTATTTGTATGATATTGCTCTTTCATTCCTGGAAAAAAAATATATATATACATATAATGTCCATATTCTCTCTTCTATATTGCATGTGTGTTTTCTGTTACACTGATTTTTGTTTATTATTTCCTCCTTTCAATTTTCTTTGAGTTGTTTTGCCCTCCTCCTCCTCCTTCTCCTCCTCCTCCTCCTCCTTCTCCTCCTCCTCCTCCTCCTCCTTTTCTTCTTCTTTGCACTGGGGATTGAATCCAGGGGCATTCTATCTCTAAGCTACACCCCCAGCCTTTTTTATTTATTTATTTATTTATTTATTTATTTATTTATTTATTTATTTATTTATTTATTTATTTATTTATTTATTTTTGTTTTGAAACAGGATCTCATTAAGTTGCTGAGGGTCTCACTAAATTGCTGAAGCTGTCCTGTAACTCATGTTCCTTCTGTCTCAGCCTCCCAACTACTGTGATTACAGGTGTGTACCACCACATCTGGCTTATTTTGCTGCTCTTTACCTAGCTCCTTGAAAATGAATTTTCAATCTCCTTCTTTCTTTCTTTTGTTTTTTTTTGCAGTACTGGGGATGAAACCCAGGGGCATTCTACCTCCAAGCTACACCCCCAGCCCTAATTTTATTCTTTATTTTGAAACAGGGTCTCACTAAATTGCGGAGGGCCTCACTAGTGGCTGAGGCTGGCTGAGAACCTGTGGTCCTCCTATCTCAGCCTCCCAAGTATGGGGATTACAAGCATGCACCACCACACCCAGCTTTTCAACCTCTTTTATAATGCAAGTATTTAAATATATAAATTTCTCTTGTAAGCCTGGTTTTGCATGCAACCTACATGTTTTGAAATGTTTTATTTTATTTATTATTTAGTTGAGAGTATTCTCTAATTTTCATGTGATTTGTTCTTCAATTCATGGGGGATTTAGAATCATGCTGTTTAATTTCTAAGCATATAGACATTTTCTACTAATCATTTTTGATATTTATTTCTGGTTATATCCTTTGTAGTCAGAAAACATTCAGGTTTAGTATTTTAAAATTTGTTAAGATTTGCCTTATGGTACAATAAGTAGTCAATCTTTTTGGTAGCGTTCTTTGAGTACAATTTGTACTCTACATTTGCAGGAATAATTATCTGTCTGTATTTACTAAGTTCAGTTTGTTAACCAGGTACTTAAAAATATCTTTACTGAGTTTTTTTTTGCTTGTCTATTCTATCAATACCAAATATTTAAAAAAACTCTCATTGGTTGTAGACTTATTTATCTTTTCAATGCTGCCAATTTTTGCTTTAAAAATGTGGAGGCTCCATTATTAAGTAATAACAGATTTTAATTGATTATATCTTCTTAGTGATTGACTTTTTCCTTTTAGTGCAATGTTCCTTTTATATTCAATAATATTTCTTATTTTAAACTCAGTTTTATCCCAGACATATCAATCTTTTACGTAAAGACATAGAATGATTGAAAGCAAAAAGATGAAAAATGTCATATTAGAATTCTTTTGGTTAGCATTAACATGACATATCTTGTCCCATTATTTTGTTTTCAATCTTTTATTAAAGTTGTTTTTATAAACAATACAAAAATGTTTTTGAAAATTCAGTCTGAAAAAAATTTTTTTTTGTGTGTGGTACTGAGGATTGAACCCAGAGGCATACTACCTTTGAGATACATCCTTAGTCCTGATTTTTTAATTTCTTATTTGGAAACTGGGTCTCACTAGGTTGATGAGAGTCTCACTACTTGCTGAGGCTGTCCTTGAACTTGTGATCCTCCTGTCTAAGCCTCCAAAGTACAGGGATTACAAGCATGTGCCACCATGCCTGACCTTTTTTTTTTTTTTTTTTTTAGGTACTGAGGATCAAACTTGGGCATTCTACTTCCAAGCTACACCCCTATCCTGATTTTACTTTTTATTTTGAAACAGGGTCTCACTAAGTTGCAGAGGGCCTCACGAGGTTGCGGAAGCTGGCTGTGAACCTGCGATCCTCTTGCTTAGCCTCCCAAGCACTGGGATTACAAGCATTGGCCACCAAGCCTGGCTAAAATATTTTTTAATTTGAAGCACTTAATCTTTTTACATTTACTACAATTATGATATAATTGGACTATGTCTACCATCTTACTATATGGCTTTCCGTTTTTCTCATCTGTTCTTATGTACCCGTCTCCTGCCTAGTTTTCCCTATTGTTAGTATCTTATATTGGTTGGTACATTTGTTATAATTAATAACCAATATGGATATGATATTACTGAAGTCCATAGTTTATTATAGCATACTTGGTTTTGATCTAATGTCATTTTTCTGTTCCAGAATCTCATCCAAGATATCACATTACATTTAGTTGTCATGCTTCTTTACTTCTCTCGATAGTCCTTGTTTTTAATGACCTTTGCAGTTTTAAGGCAAACTGGTCAGGTATGTTGTTGATGTCCTCTACTACAATTTGTTGGATGTTTTTCTCATGGTTAGCCTGGAGCTATGGGTTTTGAAAAGATCACAGAGGAAAAGTGCCACTGTCATCATATCATATCAAGACCAAGTACTATCAACATGACTTTTGATTGTCGAAGCTTATGTTAGTCCCCTGGTTGAGGAGTTTGTCAAGTTTCTACACCTTTAAAATGCTCTTCTCCCTCCTCCTGTTCCCCCTTTCTATACTGTACACTTTGGAAGGAAGTGCCTTATACATAGGTCTTGAGAAGGGGTGTTATGCTCCTCTTCCTTTAGGGTAGAATATTCACATCACTTATTTGGAATTATTTAGTACTGAACATTTGTCTCTCTTTTGCCTATATTAATTTATTCATTGACTTATTTATATCAATACAAGTTTATAGATATTTATTTTGGTAGTGGTGATTGAACCCAGGGACATTCTACCTGTCAGCGACACCCCTAGCCCCTTTCTTCCTTCCTTTCTTTGTTTTTTTTTTGTGTATGGTACTGGGGATTGCACACAGAGACATTCTACCTCTGAGATACACCCCCAGCCATTTAAAAAATTTTTTGTTTTGAAACAGGGTCTTACGAGGTTGCTGAGAGTCTCCCCAAGTAGCTGAGGCTGGTCCTGAACCTGTGACCTTCCTGTCTCATCCTCCCAAGTACTGGGATTACAGGTGTGAGCCATTGTGCCTTGCAGAAATTTTAAATATTAATAAAGCCCAACTTATTTTTTTCATTTACTTTTAGTGTCATATCTAAAAACACATTGCTAAACCCAAGGTAATCTATATTTTCTCCTATGTTATCTTCTAGTAGTTTTAGTTTTTTGTTTTACATTGAGGTCTATAATCTACTTTGAGTGAATTTTTGACATAGGTATAATGCTTCACCTACTTTTCTTATGTCTTTTTTTTCATACAATTTCCAATTATTCCAGCACCACTTTTTATTTTATTTTATTTTTCAGCACGGATTTCCATACGTTTCCTGAGTATAACAGGGTTACATAGACAATTATGACATATCAATCATTGTCAGAACACAAATAGCACCACTTCTTTGTTTCCCACTTATAGCCCACATTCTTAACATAGCCTGGTCAAGCAAACTTTCTAGAGTCATAAAACCACAATCCTTTAGGGTCATATATTCACTTTCTAAGAAGTGGTAACATTTACAAAAACTTTACAAAGATTTGTACCTCCAAGTCTCATAATTTTTTTTCAAGCAAAATGAATGGCCAGTATTTGCAATAACCTTATACTCAAATGTCCAATAAAACAGAAATATATAAATTTAGGTATATCCACACAATAGAACACTGTACAGTTATCCTTCAGTATCTGTAGGGGACTGGTTCCAAGAACCTCTGTGATGAATACTTAAGTCCCTTACATAGTATATGCATATGACCTACATACATATACTCTAAATTATCTCTGGGAAATTATATATATATAATTATATAAAATATATAAATATATTTTATATGTATAGTATAGCATAGTATCTGCATGTATATATAGGATGTATAGCATGTATATATAGTATAGCATAGTATCTGAATGTGATCTACACACATATACTCTAAATTATCTATGGATTACTGATAATACCTAACATAACAGAAATGCTGTATAAATGGCTGTTATACTGAACTATTTAGGAAATAATGACAAGAAAAAAAGTCTGTATATGTTCAGTACAGATGTTTTTTTTTTCAAATATTTTTGATCTGAGGTTGGTTGAATTGGAAGATACAGAACTTGTGGATATAGAGGGCTATACTGTATTATACAGCAATGAGAATTAACACAACTACATGAGAAAATATAAATTTTGCAAATGTATTGAGTAAAAGACACAATGGAATATATATTATATAATGCTATTTAATACAACAGTCAAAACTAATCTGATTTAAAAAGTAACAGTCAGGTGTGGTGGTGCACGCCTACAATCCCAGTACTTGGGAGGCTGAGACAGGAGTATCACAGGTTCAAAGCCAGCCTCAGCAATTTAGTGAGGCTTTCAGCAACTTAGTGAGACTCTGGTTCCAAACAAAAAACAAAATAGGGCTGGAGTGTAGCTCAGAGGTAGAACATCCGTAAGTTCAATCCCTAGCACCACAAGAAAAAAAAAAAAAAAAAAAAAAAAAAAAAAAAAGCCAGGATTAAGCCAGTCATGGTGGCACCCACATGTCTGTAATCCCAGTACTTGGGAGGCTGAGACAGGAGGATCACAGGTTCACAGCCAGCCTCAGCAACTTAGTGAGAACCTGTTTCAAAATAAAAAAAACAAAATAAAATAGGGCTGGGGGTGCAGCTCTGAAGTAAATGTCCAATAGGTTCAATCCCCAGTATCTCTCACACACACACACACACACACACACACACACACACACACACACAGAGGCAAGATTACTATTATCCGTGGCAAGGTAAATATCGACTAGAGCAGGGTGTGAGGCAGGCTTCTGGGACACTGGGCAGGTCTGACTCTTGATCTGAGTACTGGTTACATCGGTATTTCCCTTTGTGAAAACTGTCCTGTAAAACTGTGATTTGTGGGAGCTTTTGGTATATATGTGATACTTTAATTTAAAAAAATTAAAATACTTTAAAAATTTTCAATTCCTGGAAATAAGACTGATACAAATTCAAACTTGTAACAAATTACCAAAAGCTCAGGCTTTAAATATAATGCACATTTATTCTTACAGTTCTGTAGAATGAACACGTTTCACTGGGCTAAAAATCAAGGTGTCCGCAGGCCTATGCTCCTTCCTAGATGCTTTAGGGAAAAGTCTGTTCCTCTTTTGTAGAGGCTGCATAGAGTCTTAAGCGCATTTCTCCTTTTTCTTTTTTTGTGGTACTGGGGATTGAACTCAGGGGCATTCTACCTCCGAGCTACACCCCTAACCCTATTTTTTATTCTTTATTTTGAAACAGGGTCTCACTAAGTTGCGGAGTGCCTCACTAGGTAGCTGAGGCTGGCCAAGAACCCGGATCCTCTGGTCTCAGCCTCCCAAATGCTGGGATCACAAGCATGCACCACCATGCCCGGCGCATTTCTCCTTCTTCTACTCCCAAATCCAGCAACGTTGTATCTCTGACCATTTTCTATTGTCACGTCTCTGACTCTCTTCTGTCTCCCTCTTCTACTCCCCACCCCCAAATACTGGGGACTGAACCCAGGGGTGCTCTATCACTGAGCTACATCCCCAGCCCTTTTATTTTAAGATAGGGTGGAACTAAGTTGCCCATGCTGGCCTTTTTTTTTTTTTTTTTTTAAAGAACTGGGGATTGAACTCAGGAGCATTCTACCTCCAAGCTACACCCCCAGCTCCATTTTTTATTTTTTATTTTGAAACAGGGTCTCACTAGGTTGTGGAGGGCCTCACTAAATAGCTGAGGCTGGCTGTGAACCTGGATCCTCCAGGCTCAGCATCCCAAGTACTAGAATTACAAGTGTGTGCCATCCCAGTAAGTGGTCTTACCTTTTATTTTGATTATGTATTTTTATTATTCTATTTCTCCATTCATTAGTTTATTAATCATATACTCTCATATTATTCTTTCAGTGGTTATCCTAAAGAGAACAGTATTTTACTTGATTTATTAAGCTTCTATGTACTTAGTACTTTTGCTATTTTCTAGGTCACTGGTTCTCAAACTGATCATGCATCAGAATTGCTTTCAGGATTTCTTAAAGGACAGATTTCTGAGCCCTATCATCTGGGTTTCTGATTGGCAGGTCTGAGAATGTGTGATATTGATGATGGTGACCAGGGGATTATACCTTGGGAAAACCTGTCCTTGATAAGAAGACTTTAGAACACTTTGATTCTACTTTTCTCTTGACTTCTGTGCTATTGTGATTATCTATCTATCTATCTATCTATCTATCTATCTATCTATCTATCTCTACCTATCTATCCATCCATCTACCTATCCTCCCATAAAGAAATCTTCACACCGTTTTACATATTAAGTATTAATTTATATTACCCATATATTATCCTTTCCACTGTTACTCATTTCTTCTTGTGCCTTTGAGCTTTCATCTGGGATCAACTATTTTCTGCCTGAAGACCAACCTTTAGCATGTTCTTTAATGCAAGTCTGCTAGTGATGAATTCATCTCATTTTTTTTTTTTTTTTTGGTACTGGGGATGGAACCTGGGGGCATTCTTCCTCCGAACTACAGCCCCAGCCCTATTTTTTATTCTTTTTGATTTGAAACAGGGTTTCACTAAGTTTCAGAGGGCCTCACTAAGTAGTTGAGGCTGGTTACGAACCCGGATCCTCCAGTCTCAGCCTCCCAAATGCTGGGATTACGAGCATGCGCCACCATACCTGGCTCATTTCTTTTTTATATACCTGAAACTTTTTATTTTTAATCTATGAAGGATATTTTGGTGAATATAAAACTCCAGGGTTATTTTTAGGGACTTGATGAGGCTTTACCTTTACCAGTTGTGCCATCTGCCAGGACAGGTCTTGGTCTTGTTGACCATTTGGCTTTCTTTGAAGCATAAAGGACATTTTCTCTCTGATGACCCTCCTTTTTGCAGAGTATGTGCTTGTGGCTCCCAGTCTCTGGGGCCTTCATGATCTTTCTGTTTTGGGAGGTCAGATGACTCACTGGAATTGCAGGGGTCTTTAGTGAAGTTCCATTATCCCTGATTCCTATTTGACTTTGGAGGACTAGGACCAAAATATTGGCTGTTTTTCTTTAGCCCTTTATTTACTGATTGTTCTCAGAAGGTCAGTTTCATCAGTCCTTTTAGACTGTCTTGCAGGTGACAGCTAACATCTCAAAATACTGTTTGGATGTTGTATTTCTGTTAAACACAACAATAGTTACAGTTTTACAAAAAAACAAAAACAAAAACAAAAAAACACCCAGAATTATTAGGGCTAAAACAAATCTCATTTCTATCTTTGCATAAAGAATATGGTCATAATGCAATTAGGAACATATAAATATAAATCTGGAAAGGCTATCACTTTTTTTTTTTTTTTACAGTATTAGGGATAGAACTCAGGAGCATTCTACCTCTGAGCTGCACTCCCAGACCTATTTTTTTATTCTTTATTTTGAAACAGGGTCTCACTAAGTTTCAGAGTGCCTCACTAGATAGCTGAGGCTGACTTCAAACCTGGATCCTCCGGTCTCAGTCTCCCAAATGCTGGGATTACAAGCGGGCATCACTGCCTGGCTAGGCTATCACTTTTATTTTGTTTAGATGTCATTAGCTTGGTAATCTTATATTTTGTATTTTAGAAGTCCTGTACAAGCCGGGCGTGGTGGCGCACGCTTGTAATCCCAGCATTCGGGAGGCTGAGACCGGAGGATCCGGGTTCGCGGCCAGCCTCAGCTACCTAGTGAGGCACTCCACAACTTCATGAGACTCGGTTTCAAAATAAAGAATAAAAAAAAAATAGGGCTGGGGGTATAGCTCGGAGGTAGAATTCCCCTGAGTTCAATCCCCAGTACCGCAAAAAAAAAAAAAAAAAAAAAAAAAAGAAGTCCTGTACATTTTGGGAAGTGGGGAGGGGAGAGCTGCTTTGTCTTCTATCTTTCTCTGACTTAAACTTTCATAGTTCTATGACCCCTCCCCCCACCACCCAAAAAACCCTCCACATAATTGTTATTTTCCTTTAGCACATAGTTTTCAGAACTTCATGGTTCTTTTGAGAACATGGCTGTTCATCTCATTGTTGTTCCTATGAAGATAATATCATTTCTTTCTGGATTCTTTTATTCTTTGATCTTTGTCTTTGGTTTTAACTGTTTTATCTGAGGTGCTTAGTTATACCTTTCTTTTTACCTATTCTGATTTGGATTCATAAGACTTGTAAAATGAGTGGCTTCCATTAAATTTGTATTATTGCTCTTTAACTTTTTGACTGTATTATTGCTGGATAATATTTTAATTAATTTTTAACTAATTAATTAATTAATTATTGATGCTGGGGGTTGAACCCAGGGGCATTCTATCTCTGAGTTATACCCCCAGTCCTATTTTACTTCCTATTTTAAAACAGGGTCTAAGTTATGGAGGGCTTCACTAAGTAGCTGAGGCTGGCTGTGCAACTGTGATCCTCCTGGCTTGGCCTCCCAAGTACTAGGATTACAAGTGTGCACCACCATGCCTGGTTAGAATATTGTCTTTATGATACAGATTCTTTGAGATGTGTTAGGGCATGCTCTATGGATGAGTGTTTGATCTTTGGAAACTTTTCTTTTTTTTTTGTGGTCCAGGGGATTGAACCCAGAGGCATTCTACCTCTGAGCTACACTCCCAGCTTTATTTTATTTTTTATTTTGAAACAGGGTCTCCTAAGTTGTGGAGGGCCTTGACAAGTTGCTGCTGAGGTGGGCTGTGAATTTGTGATCTTCCTGTTAGCCTCCCACATCCACTGGGATTACAAATGTGTGCCACCATGCCCGGCTTGGAAACACTGTTTTAAGTTTGAGAAGAGCTTCTATTCTCTAGTTATTAGGTATATAATTCAAGATATATTAATTATAACAATCTCATTATATATGCTATTTAAATATTCTTTATTTGTGTTGATTTGCTGTATTCCAAACTGTCAATAATTACTTGGAGGTATCCTAAAATATCCTGTAATATTTTGAGGCAATTTTGTTATATGTATCTACATTTAAAATTGTT